>WUQG02045975.1:0-10478 GCA_011317285.2 Androctonus mauritanicus
GTTTATTACCTGGTCTTGTATTGCTATTATGAACCCTTCTGTTTCTGTAAATAGATCCCCCCTGACTAGCCAGCTGTCTGATGCTTTGGTGTCTATGAAGTATTTCTGAAGGTCATGTGGATGTCTGCCATGTAGTTCTTTTCTACACCAGGATGTTATCTTTTCTTGTCTATTATTATTATTACTAAAAAATAATAATGATATTAATGTTCTTGCAAAGATTTGTAAATTAAAAATTATCTAAATACAGTATAGTATTGAAAAATTAGGATAATTACTATACAGTCATACCTCACTTTATGTTTTTAATTCATTCCAAGACTTGTGACTTAAGTCAAATAAACTCTTTAAAAAATGATCTATACTCCTATAAACAACCCCATAATGTAGATAATAACATTTTTGAACTTCTAATTCTATATTTTATTTTTCATATTTTAATCATTATTTTATTCATTTTTATTTGATTTTGCCTTTTTATTGGTTTTTAGATGATTTTATGAGTTTTTAATAAGTTCACTGACTGTAATATACAGTTACATAAACTAACATTAGGGCTGAATTGCAATATAAATAAACAATATTGTTTAACAATTGATCAGTGGCATTCTTAGCATTTCCCAGTCCATCTAGTATAGTAATTCATAATGTCACCCTTTCTCCCTCACTATTTTATAAAATGTTTGGTCATTAGAAATTTACATAGCACAACTTCAGTCTATTACTATACTCATATGACTAACTAACAATATTATCCCCCCAAAAGTTTCTCAAAACAAGAAATGACTATTTTAAAAAGGATTTACAGTTGTAAAATTGGCAAAAATATAATTTTTTAACATATGTTTGAAATCATTGGGTGTCACCCAGTGTGGGCCACATCTCCTAGTGATGCCACTCTATTGACCAATTACTGTGACATCATTTAAGTTAACTGATTCAATATGGATAGCAAAATTCAAGGATTACTTTATTTATTCCTGGTTTTGTTCATAAAATTATTGAATGACATGCTTTTGCAATTCCAAAATTCAAACTATAAAAGAACTGTATGCATATGACATATATCATTTCAGAAAACAACAAAGTTTCAATAACCAGTTTTCAATACTCTGATTAGATGAATAGTCAACACATTCTTGTACACAGCATAGAAAGTTGAACAGAAGTCAACTTTAGCATAACAATGTAGCGTCTAACCATATAGTGGAAGTATCATCATCATCAATACACCGATGTTTTTACTTCTTGTTTTAGTCTGTGAGACCCAGCCTTTAATAGATTTCTATTTTTTCCTATTAACAAAAAACACGTAAAGTCAAAAACAACTTAAATTGAGGTATGACTGTAGTTCAAAAATTCTGATGATTTAAGAAATAATTTGATTGATTTAAAAAATAATAAAAACTCCAGTTAGTTATCTGTTTCCATGTTTCATCAAATATCTTAATTTCTTATTTATGTATTTGTATTATTTTTTTGTTTACATATCAGATAATATTGAATTGATTTACTAGTTTTAGTCCAATATCAACGAGTGTTCATGCTTTGATATATAAATGTCAGAACCAAGCAATTCTGGAAGAACTAATTGCCTACTTTCTGAACATGTTCTTTTTTTAGAATAATTAAATATAAAATATATTAAATACAAAGAAATATCACAAGCTTAAATGTCTTCCATTTTTAAGCAGATAATTCTATAGGATTAATTAATCTTGCTTCAAATTTCATTTTAATAGTCACCCTGCATTATTTTATAAAATCCAATTAAATAATTCATAAGTTATTAGAGAGAAACTTTTGAAGTTCGAATAATTGCATTTTTAAATAACTGAAGATAGAGTATTAATTGGTATGTCATTGAAATTATCTTCAACAACCAGATCATATACTATATTTCATAAACTCAATAATTAATCAAGATATATAGATAATCCTTGAATTAAGACTTCTTTGATTTATAACTACTCATGCTTGCTAGTGATGTAACCAATAAATTCTCTGACTGACTAATGCAACTGACAAAGAGCTTGAGTCCCTAACCAATAGTCTGATATAAAAATACAAAAAGCATCCTTTTTGTGTCATGTTTTTGTATTTTTCGTATTTGTTAAGTTTATTACAATAAAATGATATGTAATAATAAATATTGGTAATGGGAAAATTATAAATTTTGGACATTTCAATTTACAACTGCTCTAATTTATGACTGCAAGGTTCGAATTGAATCCCATCATAAGTAAAAGATTATCTGTATTAAGAGAATATTTAAGAAATTTGAATATTTGCAACTGGTTGAGGCTAAAGAGTTAAATAATTTATTTTCAATTTTACCTTTAATAGGAGATTGTCATTATCAAATATCACAAAAATATACTAATTATTTCAAAAGTTATTAAAAAATGGCACACAAATAAATGGATAACAAACAAAAGCATGATAATCTTATAAGCTTCATTTTCCTTTAAAAAATCAGCTAAAAATATATGGAATAATTGAAGCTCAATTTTTAAAATGCTGTTGTTATTTCTGATATTAAACAATAACATAAATAGATTTTCATTACAATCATTATACAAAATTTTAGAAACTAAAATATATCTACATACACAGTAAAAATCCAAAAATTGGGACCATTCAAGAATCTGGACTCTGAAAACTTAAACTTTTTAAAATTTCCAGTTTTGCATACTTGTCGACAACTAGGCAGCAAATGCAACAGAAGTCATAGAAATGAACAAATAATATATAATTTTAATAAATGAAACATTCTATATTTGCTAAAATGAATAAATCAACAAAATTCTCCCATTCATCTTTTCTTTATTCTTCCTTAAATTTGAATTTTGAAAGTATTACTCGAAAATTTGGAAAATTCAGATCAACCAAATACCAGAACAGTCCAGATTTTTCAGACTTTTACTGCATCTCTTAATTCCTCAGTACTCTGGAAGCAAAATTGTTTTTGTTAAGTACATATATGGAGAGAATATATGTGTGCAAGATATAATACACTAGAAATTAAAATTATTTCAAACATATAAGTTTTAAAATAAATAACATTTTGCTAGATTAATTATCAAAAACTTTGATATTAATTTTTAAATATAAATATAATTTAATAAATATTAAATAAGAATTCTGGAGAGATTATCCTGTAATGATAATTAATGATGATATAAACTGTATTTATAAAATTTTGAGTTAAATAAAATTTTGTTGTGTAATTCAAAATTTAAAACTTTGATCTAATAAAATAAATTCTAATTAATAATTAATTATATTTATATAAGAATAAATTAAAAAGTATATTTGCCAAAATAAAAACTGAATGCATTAATTAATTATTAAACATGCTATAACTAATAAAAATATTGCCTCAAAAATATTTTGTTTTTAAATATACAGTAAATCCTCAATGTTTATTGTTCATTAATTTATCATTTGAATTAAAAAATATATAAATTTATTTGGTTATCATTCAGCATATAGCATAATTTATATAATTCTTAAAATGCTTTATAATACAGTCATATTTCATTATTATGGCAGTTATATTTCTGACCATTGTATTAAATGAATCATAGCATTTTTTCATTTTCTAATGCTTATTAAAACCCTTTGGTTGCCATTAATTAACAACTTTTGAATATAGCATCATGCCAATAATTAATAGAAATTAAGCTTAATTTATACGCAAAAAATTAAAATTGTCAATCACTTAATTTCAATTACTTCAATCAATTAATTAATTAATCAAATTAATTTCAGTCAATTGTCAATCACTTAACTTTATTAAAAATTTTGTTTATTCACAATTGTGAATAAACAAATTGTGAATAAACAAAATGTGAAGATACCAGAAGCTGGATGAAGCTGTGAATAAATGATAACCAAATAAATTTTGTTTATTCACAACTGTGAATAAACAAAATTTTGTTTGTTACACAACTTTTTTCTCATATATGAAATTGAAGAAAACAATTTTCTTATATGAAGAATAATCCATCCAACAAAATTATTATTTTTAGATAGCCACTTTTCCTTTAAATAAGCCATGAATGGAAAAATTCAGGCCATATTTAAAAAAAACTATAAAACAAAAAATTACATGCAAAACATTCTATATAAAATAAAGTATTGCATAACTTTTGTTCAATGAAGTTACACCATATAATTATTGTAAGGGAATTTTAGTTTGTCACTTAGCACTGGACACTTAATTGGCCTTTTGTTGTAATTTATATTTTAGATTGTTATCTTCCATTTGGTGCTATGAGTGGGTTTTTCCCAAGGGTATGTATACTGGGGTGGGAAAAAAGTGTGTGTGACTATCTTGTTTGAACCAGCATATTACCATTTACTTATGTAGTAAGATGTGTTTTGTAGTTTTCTGCACTGTTTTGTAATCAAATATAAATACTTTGTACTGAGACTTGTCTGTTACAAAATGGTGCAGTTGACAGGATACGCATACAGGTATAAATAATTTCACCATCATATTAACTATGATTTATGAATTATGAAATTTTTATTACAAAAGTCTGAGCAAGGACACATTAGTGTCCAGATATTTGTTGGAGGGAGGCAACAAATGGATGAAAGTGGATGAATGATTTTAAAACATTGAAAATCATAATACCATTAGATTCACAGTACCTGTTAAGACAGAAATCAAGAAAATGAAGCAACTGAAGACAGTGGCTGTCAGTTTAATCGAGGAAGAAGGTGAGTTTTATATCAATGGAGCTTTTGTACAATCACAAATTAGTGAAGGTGAAAATGAGGTTTTGGATGTTAATTTGAATGAAACTTTATACATTTGATGCTGCAAGTGCAACAAAATCAATTCAAACCATAGGAAGATACCCTTATTAATGGAAAAAGTGAAGATACCAGAAGCTGGATGACCAGAAGCTTTTTCAAGCAAACTTACAGCATAAATCAATGGAAGACCAATCAGAACAAGATTCTGAATTTACAGAGTTTGAAGATGTTGCCGTTAAATGGTACAATTCAAGATATGTTGGGTAGGTTATTTAATGATTGGGATAAGCAGAAAATTTTGTTCATTAGTTCATTTTAGCAAAATCAAACTGAACTGTCATATTCAGCTGACAATTTGGAATACTGTGAAGGCACTCTTATGGAATATTATTATGAAAAACAATTTCATATAACTTTGGCATATCCAGACAAAGGAGAACATTCCTTTATCATAAAACTAATGCAGAGCTACCTACCTAATGACATGTAAGGGAGTCTCCTCTGTCAAAACAATCAAAACTAAAGAACAGTTGTGATAAACAATGGAAAGATTGTTCCCAAAGCCATGCAGGAAAACAGATTGAAACAACCTATACTTAAAGAGCTGAAACAAAAGGCCAGAAGATAGAATTAATGAAATTAATTGTCCAGCCAGTTGCAAGAAAGCAAAACAAATTAGAATGAAAGATATATCCAGATCAAAAAATGAGTGAAGGAGGGCATTTCAGCCCCAATGATGAAACTGGAACATTGTTCATTGGGATCTTTCCGGTTAAAATTAACTAGATGAATTGTAATGCCTTTTTTTACCAAGGTAAGTTTAATACACTCCAGATTAATAAGGCTACGCAAGCTGTTTATGCATCTCTAAAAAACTGGTGCTCAAGACATTTAATGGAAAAACCGCTATTTATAAAGGGATTGTTCATCTTGATTTGGAGATTGAAGCTAAGAATCTCTGGATCAAGGCTATTCCAGTAAACAAATTAAGCTATGATCTACTTTTAGGAATTTAAATTCTTGAATAACTTAATATTAATTGGAGTTTTGTTGCTAAGGAAATTTATGCCACCAAAGGTGAAGCAAAGACTGAAAACAGTGACCTGTAAGGAACACATTTTGAATCTTTTTCTGGGAATAAATGTGCCAAAATACCAATAATCCTCTTTGGTCACTGTTGAGTTCTGTATTAAACTATCACCTATTGTTAAACATAAACCCTATCATTTTCTCTTCATAAAAGAGAATAGCTACAAGGAAAGATCTGTGAGATGCTTGTGTTGGGTATTATTGAGGAATCCAATTTACTTTATGCTTTTCCCTGTGGGGTCCTGCCAAAGAAGGATAGATTTTTCAAGTTAGCTCACAATTATATCAAAATTAACAGGTATACTGAGCCCAATCCCCATCCCTTTTCATTAATAGACGAGGTAATAAATCAGTTTGGAAGATCCAGTGCCTTCAGCAAATTAGATATTAAGAATGGATTCTGGCAAGTAAGTATCAGTCAGGTGACACACAAGTATATGGTGTTCATCACTCCATTTGGACATTACCAGTATATTCATTTACCATAGGGATGGAAAAATTTTCCAGCTCTATTTCAGACAGTTATGAATAAAAGTATTGGGAAAATTGATTGAAAATAACAATGTCTAAAACTATATTGACAATATTGAAATTGGTGCAAAGATGAGAAAATGAATGGGGAACTAACTTACAAAATATTGGAAAAACTATATCAGGCTAACCTAGCAATCAATATGAATAAATTCAAATTTAATATGAAAAGCATAAAATTTTTAGGATGAACAATAGATTGGTATAGCAAAATCACTATGGCAGTGTTTGGCGATAAGGTGAGACAGATGACACATCCCATGACCTCCACACACTGCAGTGTTTTACTGAACTGGCTGGTCATTTTAAAGTTTTCATTCCTCATTATTCGGCTATTGTTCAATCACTGGATCAATTGAAAAAGAAAGATGCCCCTTTTGTTTGGTCAATGTGTGTGAAAAGGTTTATCAGGATTTGCTGAGAAAAAATAACTTCCAATCCTATATTTCAAGTCCTAGATTGGATACTAGAGTTTGAATTGTACACTGTTGCATCACATTATGAATGCGGAGCAATTTTATATCAAAGGGACCCATAAGAAAAGTGTGCACGACAACTTTGGGTGATAGGATATTAATTCCTATACTTTTATACCAGCTGAGTTGAACTACAGCACTACTGAGTAAGAGTGTTTGGCAGTGATCAAGGTCATAAAATATTTTCAAAGTTTCATCGAGAGGTGGAGATTTTATGTGCACACTGATCATCATGCACTGACATTTTTGTTGTCTCTCAAGTAACCTAAAGGAAGGTCCAGATGTTGACAAATATTTTTATAAACCTATGACTTAATCATAAACCACTAATCCAGAAAGGAGTCGACGGATGCTGATGCTCTCTCACAGTTAAGATTGTCAGGAAAAACAGTATATATTAACACCATAAACAAATAACATCTTGATGCGATGAAAGATGGAAGGTTAAGAGTATCTAAGGGCTTTCAATGTGAGATTTTATGATGATCCAGATAGTGGAGGGCACAATGGCATATGGCATACATAAGTTAAAATCATGTTTTTTTTTTTTTTTGGAGGAATATGAAAGAATGTATCACTAGATATATCAAGATTTGTATTATATGTCAACAAGTGAAGTTCAAGTATTTCCTTGTCAGATGTAAGATGAGTGCACCAACTATGAGGAAGTGCTCTATCAGACCATACACGTCGATTTTGCAGAATTAATCAAGAAAAGTTTAGGAGGGGGGAAAAACAAGGTTCTTTCTGGTAGTTATTGATGAGGCAACTAAAATGTTAAATGATAAATCTATGCATGAAGATGTGATTAGTGTCATTAAATATTTTGAAAACTTTAGTTCACTTAAATAGATATGGACTATTGTAAATGATTGTGATGTTTGTTTTACATCAAAAAGGTTCAGAGAGTAAGCTGTGTTGAAAGGCATCAAACTTAAAAACACCACTTGGCAGGAAACGGTTTGGTGGAACAAAACACACATGATCTCATGATATTCCTTCAGTGTTATCCCCATTTCAAAGTGGGATGGAAAGTTTGCCTTGATGCAGCTATTCGACACAAGAATAGAAGTTACAATGCTTCCTTGGGATGTTCTCCATATTACAAATGAATGGGATGTAGCGTTATTTTTTAGCTGATAAGGAGTATGAAATTGTGAAACTCTGAAAGGATAAATGGAAAGGCTAGAAGGTCATATCAAAGGATAATATGGTCAAATATCATTTAGATTATATCCCTACAGTTTAAATCTTCAAGTTATCATCACTAATACTATTATTAAAGCACCATAAAAATTATTATCCTTGATTATTTACAAAAATGTTTTGGCTTAAAGCCCTCTTCAATTGTCTATTTTATACACAAATTATCCAGAATACACAATCTCCTGAAAAAAAAAATACTACAAATTAATTTTATAGTTTGAGAGAACATTCTTTTTTTCCATGGTATTGGTGGAGTTTTCAATACTTGTTTATCAAATCATCATAGTTGCATTTTGGGTTCTTAAATCTTGTTTGCTAATTTAATAATTACATATATAATTGTTAATAAGGAGAAAAGATGTAATTTGCAATTTATTTATATTGTATTTTTAAAATACTCACTTTAACAATTTCCACTATTAATAGATACTTCTTCCATTAAACCAAGGTTTTATTTGTTTGACATATATCTTTTATAAAACATATATGTCAAAAGATTAGTGACCTTGTAATTTAGTGACATTGTAATTTTGCACCTTAGTGACATTGTAATTTTGCAGAATAAATTTCAGACAAACAATGAGGACTTAATGTAATTTTGAAAATATTTTAATTTTTGTTAATTTTACAGATATTAATTAATGGAACTCTATTTATATTTAAAATTCATAAATGATAAGTTTTTCCAATACATTAGAAAATTATTTGGTGTTTTCATTTAATTTTACCTTTTGATAAATGAACTCTCTCTTCATTTTTATTATCAGAATTGCCATAGAAATTAATGATTTTTCTTTTTTTAATTACAATCTCAGGTGAATTTGTATCATCATGTTTTATAGTAGCCATCTTAATTTTTCTTCTCTCCAATTTTCTTTTTTTTTTTTTAAAGAACACTTTTGGTTATTTCCAAAGAAATGAAATAAGATAGGAAAAACATTGTTTCTCAGTAATGTTCGAGAGTAATTACTTTTAGAATAATCCTTAATCTTTGAAATGCTACCTAAAAATGATCCAATGGTTGATTTCAAATACTTTATCCAGAATACATTAATGTATTTTCTTCAATAATTTTTCTTAAAAATGAAACCTATAAATATAAAATGATAATATATCTTTATAATATGATAATTACAAAGAGAAATTCTGTACATTTTATTTTATAATATATATATATATAAAATGTTTTCATCATGCTTGATACTCAATATCTGAATAGAGTAACATATATCTAATAAAAATAAGAAAATTTTTTAAGCTTATCTACTAAATAGAGAAACATAAATCTGTATATTATCTATTATGTTCTATATTTCAAATAATTTAAAATATATATATATTTGATTTCATAATAAAATATGATATTCTATATTAGTTTCATACTCCATTCATATATTTTTTTTCAAATGATTAATTAATAAAAACCTTGACTATATATTAATATCATTTATTCATTTCATTTTTGACTATGAAATGATATTTTTTATTGCATGATTAAATCAATATAAAATGCCAAACATGATATCACATATTTATATTTTATAAATAATTAATTAAAATGTTATATTTTATAAAAATCAAATTTAAAAAAAATTTTTCAAAATCTTATTAAAATTTTATTAAATATAACAAATTAACTATGAGTATAAGTAAAAAATTGCTTTTGAGTCAATTTTCATTATGATAAAATAAGATTTTCTAAATTATTAATTTAATGAAAAATAACTTTTTACATAAAAAAACTCAATAAAATTATATTGAACTTAAAAAATTATAAAAGGTCAACAATATAAAAATAATAAAGTATAGAAATCAAACATAAAAGCAATATTTATCATAGTTTTTTTAAAGCAATAATTTTTATTTTAAAAGCCTTTCAATTTTAAATTACAGGTTTAACTTTATTTATAAGCAAAATTTGTAATGCTAAGTATAAACAAGATGCTATAGTTTCACATCAGATTTGAAAATCAATAAAAATTCTAATGCCATATTCATTAATCATTTTTAATAATAATAAAGATCAATATAACATCTCTGAAATGGGTCTTGAACACTTGTATTAAATTATTCTTGGAATATGATAATCTATTTTAATCAAATTAAACATATTAATTAATTTTTTAGCAATTTTAAGCATAACTTTAATGAAAATATATAATAAGTCCCTATTTATGCAATTTTCAATTTCAATTTCAAAGATATTGAATTTCACAAATTGTTCTATTTATATTGAATTTCCATAAAGTATAAATAAAAGATTCATCAAACAATTTATTCTCGTAAAAACATCATTATGGCCTCAAATTTTCATCTCTCTTATTATATGCCATCAAAAACATCTCATATGTAAAAAAATAAGCCAAGTACAGTATTACCGAAACAGGATATTTGTGAAAATTTAGA
>WUQG02045986.1:0-10477 GCA_011317285.2 Androctonus mauritanicus
ATTGGGCCGCCTATGGGTACTCCACAACTTTGTTTGTAAAACTTTTTGTTAAATTCAAAATAGGAATCATAGCATATTAATGTTGTGATATTCCTGAGTAATGGTGCTATATTTTCAGAATCAGTACCTTTTCCAAGAGGAATCTCTAGAAATATAAACAAGTAGAAGTTAGTTGTAGAAAAGGATATAGTTTTTCATAGTTGTACACTATTATAGTGTCTCTAGGTGCTGGTGTTATTTGTTTAATTCTTTCAAGAAATTGCTGCACAGATAAGAATAAGCTCCTAGCTTATTAAGGCACCAATTGGCTAAGGCATGTTCAAAATTTATAAGCAGCGATCTGCATTTTTCAACTATGGGATGGATAGCTATCAGATCTTTATGCTTCTTGATATATTTGATGAGCCTAGGACAAGTGGGATTAGGAATCTTTTTAAAGGCTAACCATTGTGGGAAATGCTGCTTCCTTGCAAGCTTTTCTCTTTTTGCCTTTAGCTTATTTGTTGAATCAGATGGTAGTTCTATTTCTCCTAAGTTCTTAATATATTTTTCAAGCATCGCATTATACTCCATTCATCTTAGTATGACCATTTTTCTTCATTTTATTTTCCCTTGTTAAAACTATGTCCTCATGTGTAATCCAATTTAATGTCATGTCTACTAATACTTTTTCTCTTTTAATCAATGTTATGTCATTTTTATTTCTTTTAATATTAGTTTGTTCAATGACTTGTCATCAGATCTGCTCTTTTTGTAATATTTCTAGTGGTTCTGTTAATCTTTCTACTATTAATTTAATTAAATATTTGTAAAAATTTGCATACTGGGTAATATATATCCAGTAAAAGTAAAATTTATATATACCTTATGTATTATATATAAAATACATTATTATTATTTATTGATGGAAATTATAGTGTTAATAGTCTTTTTAAAAGTTTGTATCCTATTATGATATATATGTTTGAAAACGAACTGAAAAAAAAATTTTTTTTTTTGTATTCTGTTCTTAATGCTGAAGATGTTTGTATACCAACCAAAAATATTTCATTAAAAAGTTTTAGTTATTATTTTTCAACTACTGTTTAGTGTTGTTATTTACAAATATATTAAACACCCTTTGTTTAGGTTACAAGAATTAAATATAGATGTGATGATTATTTGGCAGAAAATACTTATTAAATAAATCTAAGAGGCTGTAAATTCATTTGTTGTAATTTTTGAATTATAATGTTAATACTTGTATTGTTATTATATAGTATACTATAGTACCATATTTAATTAATTTCATGCTTGTACATTATTTTCTTTTAATTTGCAAATATGAATTTCTTTTAAAATTACAGTACAATGGATCCTCATTTAACTTTGTCTTCCAGTGCCATTTCATTATTATGGTGCTAGCAAAAACTAAATTAATTAATTAAAAAAATTTAATATTTTAAGGCAGCAAACTGAAATAAAACTCTTATTTTGCTACATTTCTCTTCATAATAGAGAGAAAACGAAATGGAAACTTATAGAAAACAAAATAATCATATTTTATATGAACATTACAGAAGAATAAAATATTGTTTATGAACAATATATTAATTAAACTAGATAGCACATAGAATATTTGATCAGATTGCTCGATGCAAATGGTTTTGAATTTCCATTTAGATGACCCAGTATCAAATATGAAATTTATCCCTTAGAAAATTTATTTGCTAATTCAGTAGAATTTTTAGTTTCAGTTAATGTCACTATTTTCAGAAACCTAATGCAGACTCTTTGAATATAGATGAGTGCCTTACTTATTATCAAAGAGCAGCAAAATGTGCTTGTATCCCCAACATTAAACAAGGGCCCATTATATATGTTTTAGAATTTCTTTGAAAACAAAATATATAAAAACTAAATTTGCAATTTTTATTTTGTGCATATTTAATGATATTGAACAAGAACTAGTAGTAGTAATAGTAATAGTAGTAGTAGAGAGGGAGGAGCATATACAGCCCAAGCACTGCCACCAATACAGGTCTGTTGTGCACAAACAAGAACTAAGTATCAAATTATGTTTGTTGAAATTATTTTTGCATAATTTTATTTACAGAAATTTATCATCTGAAAAATATTTTCTTGAATAAATTAAGATAATTTTTTTATCTATTAATATTTTTTTCATTTTTAGAAACTGTAGATAAATGAGTTGCTATTATAATATTTTAATTATACTGTATTGTATATTATTATTTTTTTATTTTAATTATGTTTGAAATTTCTAAAGGTTTTGTTGGTGAGACGTCTGGTCCACTTCCAGAATCAAATCTTGGAAGTGTGATGTTGAAGAATATGGGTTGGGAACCAGGAAGTGGATTAGGTAAGGAAGGACAAGGAATCCAGGTGCCACTTACTGTATATATTCGATCCAAACATTATGGATTAGGATACGGTTCTTCTGGACAGTCGATAACCTTAACTCCACCGCCACCGCCCCCACCTTCTCCGCAGCCAAATTCTGGTGGTGATACTGTTCCTGAATTTCTGGAAATAACAATGCCAAATTCACTTCATAATAATGTTGAAATGTTCCATTTTAGTGAAACTCTTGAAAACAGTGAGAATACAGGGAATTGACCTTATAATTATTATATAAATCAAATGCAAATCTACTTGGATTATTTTCATCAGTGCTTTGCTTGATAACTAATATCTATTTTTGCAAAGAAATATGCATGTTATAATTTCTAAAACAAGATATATATAAAAAAAATCCAGGAGTTTAGAAAGAAATTTAAATTTTTTAGAAAGACAATTATATTTTTGTATCTTTTACATGAATGTTTCATGTAATATATTTGAAATATCAAGTTTTTCTTTTTAAACGAAAAAAACAAATCTAATTTAGACTTTTGTTAGTACAGTTTCTGTATATTAGATTAATAGTTACATCAGTGGTACTGTATAATAAATGTTAAATACCTAAGAACAAAATTGTTTTCCATGGGCATCTTTTTACATGAAGGTTTCGAATCTTCCCAACAGTTCCAACCTTCATCAAGACTATTTGTATGTACTTTATATTTGTTTATGTTTGTATAAAATTTTGTATAAAATATTTATGATATTTAATGATATAGATCACTTACAATTAAGTTATATACCATCTTTGGATTGACTTATTTTAAAATAAGGAATTATATCAGATACTCAAAAAAAGTTTTGTAGGCAAGTACAATAGGTAGAAAAACCTAATTATTAGAAGGATTGCCACTTTAACTTTTTACAAAATAGATATAATAAGCTTTCCATTTTCACAGTTTATTCACATTGAAATGCCTTTAAAAGGTATTTCCATTTCAGATTGTTAATAAGAGAAATTATGAATATCTAAGGTTGAAATATATTTGTTGGTAACCTGTCCCATGATTTTTAAAATATTCAATGACTATAAAATGTCTATGCATCATATTTAAGAAAAAAATGACATTTGATAAAATTTGTCTGTAATTTAAATTATTTTTTAGTTTTATCACAAATGCTATTTTCCAATTTATTAAAATTTATCATCATTATTTTTATTTTATTTATGAGAGGGGAAGATTGATTGCAACATTTTCTGCTTATTCATAATTGATTAGTGAAATATTTAAAAATTATTTTTTCAAATATTTTTTGTATTATTTTTTATTATTATTATTGACATTAATAAGTTTTAATCTGTATAATCATTTTTATATCAAAATGACAAAATGTTAATTAAGTAATGAAAAAAAATTTAAAATTATGAAAATGTATATATTATACATACATATATAAAAATTGCAGTAATAACAGAAATATATATATATAATATACTTGTACATATTATTGTATTAGATATTTGAGACTTTTTTTAGTAGTAAAAGTTATGCAGAAAGTGTTATCATTTTATAAAAATTTCTGTTGCAAAAAAATTCAACTGAATATTCAGTATTAGCGGTATAATTATGTCAGTATTTAAAAATAAAGCCATTTTTATTCAAAAAAATATATACTCATTTTAATGCTTGTACTGATAAGACAAAAATTCTAAAAATATTGCAAACATTATGTAAGTGCAAATAAAAGAATTTCGATACGTAAAACGTGTTATTTTTCGTGTTATACTCTACAAAAAAAAAAAAAATTCTTATGTTAATTTTTCGTTATTTTATGTAAAATGGATTTAACTCCAACTATAAAATGTGGTGATACCTGTGATGTATCGAAATTCGAAACGATTGGTTAAAACAATAGGGGTGTCTAACACGGGGTATCGTATCCTGTCCACAGACAAGTGAGGAAGTTCCCAGCCTGCGTGGCATTACTGGTTGTATCACTTAATTAGTAAATTAGACGGGACGACGCCGTTTAAAGCTCATAACACATCAAAGACATTTTTGTGTGCTTGTTTTTCCAAGCTTATTTGTTCCTTAAACATATCAACGGACTTCCGTTAGAGGCGTTCAGGAAAAATGAGTGGCGATATTTGGTCTGAAGAGGACGATTCTGTTAATACGACCTCCGTACCTCTTATAAGGGAGAAACAAGGACTTATGCATTTTGCCGCCTTTTGTGTCATTGTCATAATTATTGTCGGAATTACTGGAAATCTGTTAACCATCGTAGCCCTGTTAAGATGTCCTAGAGTTCGGAGCGCTACCGCAACTTTTATCATCAGTTTGTGTCTAGCCGATTTTTTGTTCTGCGCGATTAATTTACCGTTTAGCGCATCGAGATTTATACACCAGAAATGGATACACGGAGAAACGTTGTGCGTACTTTTTCCGTTTTTGAGATACGCTAACGTGGGTTTATCTCTCTTATCCATCACCGCTATTACCGTTAATAGATATATATTGATATCGCATCAACATCTCTATGACAGGATTTACAGAAGACGATATATCGCATTGATGATACTCTTCGTTTGGACATTTTCTATCGTTATGCTTTTCCCCACGCTCTTGGGTAAATGGGGTCAATTTGGTTACGATCCGACCATTCTCAACTGTTCTATTCTAGAGAAAGATGGGAAATCTCCGAAAACATTTCTTTTTGTCTTGGGCTTCGTTATTCCCTGCATAGCCATTGTCGTTTGTTACGCTCGCATATTTTGGGTGGTTAGAAGCAGTCAACAGAGAATGAGAGTTCACAGCGAAACCAAAGAACAACAAAGAAATAGAGAAATGAAGCAAAAGAAGGACGAATGGAGAATTACCAAAATGGTTTTATTTATTTTCTGTTCGTTTTTGGTGTGTTATCTGCCAATAACCATCGTTAAAGTAAGCAATTTTTATTTATTTAAATAATTTTAAATTAAATAATATTTTTGAATATTTGTTTAATTATTGATCGTATGGAATTAAATTTAAAAAAATGAATAATTTATTACTAGAAAGACGGACTTCTTAACAGTTGCGTAAATATAACTGTCTTAATTATGAAGAGAAATTAGCTATAAGTTCAACTTTCAACTTGACTTCCTCACTACCAGTAGAAATCTTTTTTTTTTTTTCCTTTAGTAGTAGTTAATTGTACTTTTTCCCTCTTCTTTTTTTCTTTCTTCCTCTAAACTGTAACTAGTTGAATTTTTTAAGTTGAACTTTATCACTGAATTCGAATCTTAATATTGTATTGGAAATTCTTTAATACGCGTTTTTGTTCTAATTGTAGCTCATCTGTTATAAACAATTATTTTAGTTTTCATCAAAGTTTATTAATAGTATAAATTAAATGATACTTTTATGCCATTTCAAATTACCGATTTTGTTCGATAACCCGAATTTGTTACAGATGTTTTGCTTTAAATTGTTTATATGGCTAATCAATATCCGCATGTGCATAATGGACATTGAACGTTGATCTTTATAAATGGTACAATTCGAAAATGGAATTTTAACAATTATTATATTATTCAATTCCCTAATTTCAAATTCTGCTTATTGTTTAAAGCATACTGTCGTTTAGCTTTTGAATTCTGTGCTTGATCTTTTACCAAGAAAACTGTAGAGCAGTTTTTGAATTCTTAAAAGTATAAAGACGAGCATTTCTCTTGAAAAGATTGAACTTTTAAAATAGTTATTAAATTTAAATAAAATTAATCTTTTCAGTCAGAATTATAAGGTAAATCAAGATATATAAATTTGGTAGATGAGAAGAAACTTTTGATATAAAACAAAATCAAATTTCTTCCCATAATACTAATTGTATAAAAAAAAATATGGAAATTTCTCTAGATCAGATGTAAAAAAAGTGTGATGCATAACTCTAATAATAATCACATCCATTAATATATCTTATAAATATTTTTATTAGGTTTTATTAACTTCATCTATAAAAATTTTCGACATTCGTGGATTTACCACATTAATCAGACTAATATATCGTCTCAGTTGTCATTATTATTTTGTAATCGTTTAAAAAGAATAATTATTTTCGTCGGCGCACATCCTTTAATTTCATTCAATCAATTCAATTGATATTTCAATATCAGTAATTCGCCGACCACTTGACATTGATTTTGAAATTAAATTTCAATTAATTTCCTTTCTCGTAAGAATCAAAAAATGTTTATAAACAATTGAAAATATTCTGGAAGGAAAATATTATATGGAGGGATCTTTTTTTTTTTTTTTTTGCAATTTTCAAGCTATTACGGTATTTTATTGATTGGATTTGAAGCTTTAAATTTCATAGTCTGTCCTCTTGAGCTCTCTAATATATTTCTATTGAAATGATTGTTGCAATAAGAGACCGACGGTGACTGTTGTACTTGACTTAAGACTTAAGTCAAGAATCAAGAGAAACATTAACTCCTATAACAAGAGATACGACTACGACTCTTAAGTCGTAATCGTACCTCTTGTTATAGGAGTTAATGTTTTTATTTAACTTTTGTCAAATTATTTAAAATCATCATATTCTATTACTAATAGATTTTTTTACTTGAACTTTTAAAAAAAATAGGAAAAAAACGGAAGTGTATTGCACTTTTATTTATTTTTTATTATTATTCATATTCCTATAATGGTGATACATCATCGTTAGATAATAACGATAAAATGTGCGTTAATCCAAAAAATCATCTCTGTCGTGATTCAAAACCGTTTTTTTAATCAAAGTTTGTCTATTGAATTATCAAAGTGTGCGTGCGCTCGTGCGTGTTTATGTGCGTATGTGTTTATTTGTGTGATATTAATTCCTCTTGACTTCTTGAGAAACATTATAAATGAATAGACTTAAGAAGTTGTGATTGATTTAAAATACAAAACTTGATTCACTTAGAGAATAAACCAGGATCTTTCTGATAAACAAAAAAAAAAAAAAAACGGATACTATATCAGCTATTTTGATTAACTGGGTCAAAAATGAAATTAAAAAATCAGCACTTATGTTTCACGATTTATAATAAAGATATTTTTAAAATTAAAACATACTGTTAATACTAAGCAATACTAAAACATTTTCTATGGATCTTCTCTGTTTTTTTTTTTCCAGTTAAATGGACTCTCTGCATAATTTTACAAGTTTTTTTAAAGAAATTTGAACTGATCTTTTGATTCAGATAAGAGTTGGCAAAGTTAGTTGCACTTGATTCCATCTAATGATGAAACTCTTCATCGTTATATAGAGCGCACATTCATTACAGCTACAGACAGTACAGTGTTATTTTTTAGCATAACAGTTCTCTTTATGATCGTATAAAAATTCCAGTAAATATACTGTATCTTATTATTCCGTCGTTAATAAAATAGCCAGGGTATATAATCATCATCGAGTTGTTTATAAAAATGTAGACTATAGTGTAGATAAATATGTCTGTGACCTTGGAAGTTTGCAAATACAATAACATAGAACTTTTTTACAACTGCATACTATCGTTTTTAATTTTCTTTTCGTAACAATATTTCAGAATTTATACGAATCTGTTATGTCGAAATGACGAATAGAAGGAAAACTTTTATCGAGACAGTTAAATTTAGTTTTCTTAAAAAATATTATTATATCATAAAAAAACACGACAAGTAAAGAAACGGATAACAATAGTAACTTATAGATAATAATAATCAGTAGTTATTGTCGACACGTTTAGTGTCTGTAATGTCTGATTTGGCTTTTCTAGGTGCTAGATCAAATCCGTTTTTTAATATTTATTGGAAAAAATTACGTTATTTAATTTAAAATTAATAGCTAAAAATGAATAAAATTAAATTAGATATTTATTTAAATAAATTGGAGCCTAATAAAAGAGCCAAATATGCATTTTTAAAAAGGGGAAATGACTTAAAATACTATATTTAAAAAGCGCACAATTTTTTGTTTAGCATTTGTTAAAATAAAATTTTATTCAATTTTACTACAATGTAATTTGTATACTTTCTAGTTGGAATTGAATATTTTTCTTTTATTATAATTTTTAATGGTTAATCGGTTAACAATTTCATTATGCAAATGCAAAATGGCGGAATTGTATGTTAGATTGTAATTTTATCAAAACAAATAAAAGATAAATTTCTTAACTGCCATTTCATTTTCTATTCTTTCCTCTTCCTAGACCGACATCCATATAATCATAAATGATCGTATCTGAATATCGGTTACATTTCACATTAATTCCCAATGTTCCTCCAACTACCATTGTGGTTCCTTCTATTTTTATACTCGTTTATTATTTAATTCATTTCTATATATAGTCGCATATTAAAATAGCGAAATGGTACGCATCCGGTTGGCAATTTTTTCAGTTGATACTTTTTAACTTTAATATTTTTTATGGAGAACAATACACAACAGTTACACAACCATCTTGTTTTGTAGTAATACTTAAATTATTGAAATGAAACTTTTTCATATTATATAGTATTTTCATTCTTCCAAAACAAAAAGGTAAGTAAGTATGCTACTATTCAGTATACTGTACTTATTTACCAATTCAGATAAAGTTGGGACAAAAAAAATAGGTTATTGGATAAATCTTCTCTCCGTATTTTCTTTATGAACTCTTCAAACTCACTTGTCAGTCAAATAGTTTGGAAAAAAAATCAGTACTGTAAATATAATTTCTATACTGAGCAGCATCTCTTATTTTGAAATGCAGTAGTATAGTTTAGTTCAAAATTTCTTAAATATAAAATAAACTATTTACGGTAAGAAATTGTAATCAATCAAAATTAGTTATTATTTTTTTAACTCAAAATTGTTTCGAGTTTTTGGTGTCGAATCACACAGGCTATCTTTGGCCACTTCAGACCACTACTGGCTAACATCCGTCGTGTGGTCAACCGGAAGGTTGAAATATGAGATTCAATGAGTTGGGCCCGGATTTTCCTGAAAATTAGAGGTGTGGGATTTAGATTCTTCAGTTGAGAAGCGAATGCTTTACCACTTGACAATTCGGCCGACTGGAATAAGAAAAACAGATTTTTTGAATAATTTGTTATTTTTAAAATAAAATTTGTCCGATAGAATGCTCTAAATCATATCGACAAAAAAGGAAATCCAAAAATTGGTCGTAAATACAAGTCGAAAAGATTATTTCAGAAACAACATTATAACAGTAAATGGTTTAAATAAGTGAAATTAGAGCGTGGCAATAAAATTATTTTGACATGTGCGGGCAAATCAGAGTGGAGAGTGGTCCTTCACTAAATTCTATTGCTCGCTTAATAGACAGCTGCAGGCAAAGGAACGGAAAGCAAAGTAGCGACTATAATAAAATTTGTTTTAACTTACTACAGTACTATCTTGTAGAACGATGTGAGCACGTTATTCACCGATCTTTTTGTTTAAGTTCAGAAAATGAAGCTTTTTTCAAGTTGAGATTTTTTTAGCATATACCCAATTAAGTTTTCTTTTGCGTATTAATAAATGAAAATTTGTTTAACTATAATTGAAAAATACGTGTAGCAAAATATCGCGTCGACTGTTAATAATACAGAGTTTACCGTCCGCTATTAAAATCCGTCTCGTTTATTTATTAGCTTCTCGATGGTTTCTATATGCCATTATCCAAATGATAACTTTAAAAGTATAACATCGCTTAATGATTGATAGATCGCTCACAAATATTTTCTCTTTCTATCAACAATAAACATTTTATCGAAGAATTTTAAAATATATATTTTATACAGTGGCGGAACTTAAAATTTTTGGCCCCCCACAAAATAATAATCGGGCCCCTATCATAAAAAAAAACTTTTATCTAGATACAATATTTTTATTAGAAAATAACAAGAAAGAACAAAATTGCATCATTTAAAAAACTATTGAAAATTATTAAAAGAAAATATATTTAAAATTCATCCTTCTGGATTTTAAATTTGCAAAATCTCTAATCACATCTTTTATTTCCATAATTTTGGCTACTGCTCTGCTGATTCAATGAGAATACTAAATGACGGGGCGAAACAAGCCCTTCCACAGGCTGCCCACCCCTGCGGAGGGGTCAGCCGGATTGTGGAGGACGGGGATC
>WUQG02045997.1:0-10477 GCA_011317285.2 Androctonus mauritanicus
ATAGACTGCCATTTTAAATTGAGCTTGTTCTATTTTCAGGCTTATATCAAGATAATGCATGCTATGATAACTTTCCTGTACTTTTTGAAGGTTAAGACCATATGGTAGGAGTGAAAGTATAGATTGGAACTGATCTTATTTGGATTCATTCCATCATATGGTTATGATGTCATCAACATATCTTATGTATACCTTCATTTGTAAACCTAAAGAGAGTATTTTGATACTGAAAACATTTGCTAGTAAAGCTATGTTAATTTATTCACAACTGCTCAATGTGCTGTCTTTTTTTTACTGTTTTACTTCTTTGTTATACAAGTGATTAAGCAGTTTATGGAGTTTACGGATCATTCTAAGATCTGCTCTTTTATTAGATGATGGATCCTTATTGTGATTATACATCCTTTATTTAAGAGGACAGTCCTTTATTTCACTGCTCTCTCTTTTAAATTTATTTTTTTTCTAAAATGGCCATTTTGTCTTTTATTTTGTGAGTTGAAATAGTAAATTGAATACCAGCATGCAACAGATGGTCCACTATCATTTTCTGTGACAATGCTGTGTTTCTGTGTCACCTATGAAAAGATCAAAGAATGGCCCTCAAATGACAAGTCCCATCAATGCAGACAGGTTGGAATTTTTAAATATTTCACAAACATATATGGTCTTAAAAGTATTTTAAAAATTGTTGACTTTTGCTTCTGTCTCCCTGGATCTATGTCCCAACTGAACAGTATTTTCATAAGTGATATGCAGACCACTGAGAAAACCCAGTTAAAAGTCAAAACATTGGAAACACTATTTATATCAAATGCAATGTCAACATGACATGAATAGAGTTTTATGAATTTTTAAAATACAAACCCAATTTATTAAAAAAAATTTCATTTTGGTGAAAAATATCAAAATTAATTTTTTTAGAGCAATAATATGATGGTTTAAAACATTATGTTGTTCATTATAGTGTGTCGTTTATTACTGGTGTTGTTTACTATATTTTATAATAAATGTTATAAGGCTTTTTAATTTTAGTGAAACAAATAAACACATCCTACTTTTTCATATTATGAAACAATTTCTGATTTATCCTTTATTTTGTCAAAAAAAAAATATGGTCTCTGTTTGGATCCTGAGATTGTGTTGGAATAAATATGTGTACATAAGTATCTTTTCTATAGACAGATGTAACAAAAACTGAACCTGGGAAGTCTATAAAAATATCTAAAAAATGCATCAAATTTAATAATATTGATCTATTTGGAGGTTAAGTCTAAGAGATTTATCTGTAAAGCTATTAATAAATTCATGTGTATTATGCATATTTTTCTATACAATCAAGACATTGTCTACATAACATAAAGCCTTATGTTTGGAATAAATTTAGGCAGAGATTTTTCTTCTTTAAAACATATAACATATTCAGCCATTATTCTGGCCATTGGACCACTTGCAAACATATTTGAATGATTTTTGATTTTCACGATCATAGATTTAAAAAAAACCGTTATATGCTCTGTTCCAAAAAATTGCACCTCTAAAAGATAGAGTGAAAATTGAGAAATTCAGTATACAAATGCCTTTCAACTAGATATAAAAATGATTAAAATTTCATTGCTAATGAATGCACAGGACATTTCAAAAGTGCATGGGAGGACAAATAGAGTCAATATAAGGAGTACCATATAGATATATCTAACTGATTTTGCTATTTCATTACGTTAAGTAGTCTATGAAGATGCAACTACAATATGTCCATCAGCAGTATGAGTAAGTGAGCAAGTTTGAAAAACTGCTTCACATGCTTATAGCAAACTGTATCAATTTTTTTTTCAATAGAATTTATGAAGGAAGAATATATATATCCTTCTGTTAATTTTCTTATATATAAAAAAACATTCTTGGCTTATTTGAAGTATAAAATATTTTAATATTTAATTTTTGTCAAAGAATCATCCAATTCAATATATAATAGTAACTTACAGATGTGTGTGTGTATATATATATATATATATATATATATATATAAATTTTAAAAAAAACCTTAAAATATTTAAAACTGAAGCCGTTTATAATATATTTTCTTATAATTAGTAATATAATTTTTCTTGATTTCATAAAAATTAAGAGCTATTTTACATTAACCCTTTGTTTATAATAATGAGCATATCTGTATAACTATCTCATTATAATATATTAATAAATAGTTGTGACAATTTTTTAAGAATTCCTGAAATAACTTATTGCTAAATAAGAAAAATATGAAAAAAAATTTAATGGTCATACAATTAATAAAAGTTTTGAAACTGACTAATATTACATAGACATAAATATTTAAAATAATTTTAAAATTTTGAATTTCAAAAAAAGAATATGATAATATAAATAAACATTATAATAATAATAATAAAATATAAAATTTAAGAAATATATAAAAAAAATTAAATTTTAAAATTATATCATTTCATAGATTTTAATATTGTTTCTGTCATATGCATGTATTTATATCTTTTTAACTTTGATTCAGAGAGTATTATTTATTAAAAATAAACATAGTATATGCAACAACTTATTTTAGTGATATCTCTTTATACCAAAGATAATGAACCTTTATAAGAGATATGCCAAAATTGGCTAAATTCTTGTAAAAACAATCCCTCATGTCCAATCAAAATGGTAATTTAATTATAAACAATATATCAGCTCCAAGTATTTTTGCATTTGCATTCCTAAAAATTTGCCAGCATGACACTTTGGGCACACATGTCATAGATTCACCATCTCTGCTGCATACTATAGCATATGTGAATTTTCATATTGCCAATTTGATATTTATTAATATCAAATTGGCAATATGAAAATAATGTTTTAATCTAACAAAATTTGTTTTCAAAATATACAGATGAACAAATTTATTATGTTTAAACAACTTTTATCATTAAAATATCCATGTCTAAACTAATTTGAAATAATTTAACATCAGACGATTCTTTTCTTAAGCACTTATCTAGATTTTTATTTAAAATAATAATAATTATTATTATTATTATTTTAAATAAAAATAATAATAATTATTGATAAATAATTATTATTATTTTTATTATTATTATTTATCAACAGAATATTTAGATGGATAAATCATGAGAAAATTTTTCCATATAACAACATTTGGTAACACAGTAACATTTAAGTATAGTAATACAATTATTCAAACTCAAATATAAATTAAGATTATAATACAATATTTATCATTGACAAAACTACTTGAAAAAATTTTTACTTTTAACCACATGGTCTTAATTTTTGTACCTAAATACACGTCTCGACTTTTACGTAAACAAAACTTCATTTGTCAAACCGTTGTAACCAATTTTCTCCAAACTCTTAAATCAAACTTCGACATAAATCAAAAACTTGAATATTTTAACGAGTGTACATATGGAATATCACGTTTCTTCCAATAAACACGCGATAAACTGTCTAAGAGAGTACACAAACAACAAATCATCAACAAATTAATTTCAAAACACGAAGACTTACTTTCCAAACAGATAACTCTCATACAGTCCATCATTAATTTCGACTTAAAACTTGTTGTCATTCTTCTAAACATCAAAAACCGGAGAAAACTCGAATGATCCGCATCATCAACACACCGCATCACGCTCTCAATAACAAAACAAATCATCATCATATCGGAAATGCCTCCACTAACAGCCGCCATCTTTGAGAAACTACCGAACGCGAAAAAAATAATTATTATTTATTTCGTGTTCATTAAAGTTATTTTAAAGTTTATTATTAATAATTCTTATATGAATACGAATATTATTATAATTATTCTAGATGATTTTACGACGAAACCATTTGAGAAGTTTGATTGGTCGGGTCTGGTTTATGAGTCAGCTCGTAAAGGGAAGCACGTTCTCCGTAATCGGGTGCGGGTGAACGTCTTTGTTGTTTCTTTATCGGTAGAGGGAGGGACGCATCCAGCACCCGGTGCGTCAACCAGGTGTGACAGGTGAGTGTTCTCAACCCGATTTTTCTATCTTATAACAAGGTGTCAGCGGTCGGGTAACAATCGCCACCTCGTGCAAACACGCCCGGTTTGTTTTGAACACAATAACTCGTTTCTAAATTCGTGTTTCTCCTTACAAAAATTTGTTCCGATTATCGCGTCCGGATTTTGTTTATCTTTTTTTTTTATTGCATTGTTTCGATATCTGTTAGCGAGAAGCGGGTGTGTTTCTCTCCTTCACCTTTCTTTATTCTTCTAACCTTACCAAAGTTAACTTTCGGCAAGAAGGTGAATAAAATGTTATTGTTCTTCTGGGAACAACATTTTTTTTTCCTCGGGTTTTTTCTTTTACTTATTATTATTTTCGGAAGAGTTTTCGGTTAAAAGAACGAAGACGTTTCGGAGATGGAAACGCTGTAGTCCTTTTGTATAAGCGAAGCTTACATCTTGCGCTTACATATACAGTAAACGATATAACATTGTCCATTTGGAAAGATTTGAATCAACGCCATCGATTTTCTCCGTCCTATGTCTTGCAAACAGCAGAGACTGGAGCCAAGCACTTAAATGGCCATTATGGTAGGCCAGGGACTGTTTCCCTTGGTGGGGTAGCTTTACTGCACTGGCAATCCGCTTTCCCTGAAAGCTCACCTTCTGGACGGAGGGGAAGACAGGAAGATAAACTGCCACCTGTACACTATTGAGAAACAGGCAGACTGCATCCGAATTGAATTTCTAGAAAGAAAATGTATTAAATATTCGTAATATATCGGTCGGAGAAAAACTTAAAAAAAAAAACCGCGAAAACGTTCGATTAATTTTAAGTTTTGGGACAAATTTATGAAGTTTTTTTAATTCGTATGCAATACATTTTATTTTGTTTTCGTTCCGTTCGTTTTGACTTTTGGAAATCTTGATTCCGCTAATTCGTAAACGGTTGCATCATCATCACCGTCGTATGCGTCGAGTCGAATTATTAGCCAATAGAAAGTGGCCTTGAACCGTAAATTACGACACGCGGAAGTTGTCAAAAATTGATCTTTCTACCTGTTTCATGTTACTTTTTATCGAGAAACAACTCGGTCTAACGACTAGAATTAAGTTACTGCAATATTGAACCACCTGTTAGTTAGGATATTGTATTTGTCGTCTCAGCACTTTACCTATCTGCTGTGTCTGGTTGTTACAGTTTTGGATGTTTGAACTGTATATATTGCGCGGGTGTAGAGTTACAGGTTGTTCCATTATATTATTATATGTTACTCTTGAAGTATTCTTGGTGCAAGGTCTGAAAATCAACAGGTTGTTGGTTGTCGCCGTTTCGCTTTCGTCCTTGAATTCTTTACTGAATGTTTTCGATTTTTAGGTAATTTATCGATTGAAGCCGCTTTTTGTTTTAGTTGCATATCTATGACATCACTTTATTCTTTTTCTGTTTTTTTTTTAAAGCACGATAACCATTCGGGTTTGAAGCGAAAACAGAGTTTAGAGTTCTTTTCTGGTTCTTTTCGTTAACTTGAGTTGGCAGACAGACCGCGATCAAGAACTGAAAAACGACATTTCCGTCTATTGTTCGATCAAACGTTAGAAAGTCCCGTTTCTTCTGCCACGTGCCAGCAAACAATAGATTTTCTGATCCCCTAGCAGACTTTGGCATCTGGAGGGATGATCAATCCCTCTCAAATCCCTCCCTTCACCAAAGAACAGTGAATAAGGGAAATCTATTCTTACCAAGGAGGGTAGTGGTGGCCCTGTTACATACTGTCGAGCAACAGTTAATAACATAAATCCACTTCCATTTTCAGTTACCAAAACTTATTAAAAGCCTTTAAACTATCTACAGGTTAAATGTCAACTCCAGTTAATTAAGATTCCGTGCATATTAGTTAGAAGAAAAAATATCCGAATGATTCAGGAGAGCGTGATGGTAAATGCGAGAGTTTAAAGTAAAAATTAATACAGAGTGATTTCTGATAGAAAAATGGCGAAATTAAGACGTTTTTTAACATTTTGGAGTCCTATTTTCACGAGTGTAAGTCAAACAAGTTGCCTCTTCCCATCCCCTACCATCTGGGATCAGACGACAAGCGACAGCAAATCCTACCAACCTCGTGACATATTGGGAGGAGGGTCAGGAGGAAAGAAGGAGCTGGTGGAGGTGTCCCTCATGCTCCGTGCATGAGTCAATCAGTTTATGGTCCTATAAGTAGCAGGAAGGCCTTTGTCTCGGTGCCTTACTCCTCTGGCTGAAATATTGCCCTGCTTCGTCGCTGCTGACTCACTACTGGCTTGAGTAGGGCATCTTCAGAGGGTCGTCCCGTGACTCAGACAGTAGACAAAGGAAACTAGAAAGAGGCCCCTGCAGGTAGGCCTGACTGCTCGACACCCTCAGGCGTGTCGTCGCCCGATTGCATTGCGTGCGTCACGTGACCGAATCGCACGCATTGCTGTCGCATCTGGCAAACGAAAAACCAATTTCCTGTCCTAACGGTCGCCGATTGGAAAAGTAATGCCAGGTTATCGTTCCTTAGAATATCAGATAGGCAAAAGCCCGCATCTTCCGTACAAGAAACGGCAATTAATTCCCTGTTAATAATACAGTTAGGGTAGATGGTTGCTTAGTCCAGTTGGCTGTCACCGCTTGCTGACGGTTTTAACAGGAGCAGGCAAATTGCGAACTATTCGGACGGAGCAGCAAAATTTATCTCATAAATAATTACCCTTGGAAATCAATTATCATGCAGGAACGTCGTTGCAACCATTTCTGTCCCCCTTTCCCTCGTCCCCTCTACAACGACGACCAGTACAATGACAGCCAACGAAAATTCCTTATCGCCATAAACTAATGTTTGTTAAAGCAAGATATCTGTGGACGAGTATAAAGTTTCGTTTATATTGCTATTTTTTCTCTTCTTCTGGCTCCTCAATGCTTCTGTATGGTATTGTTCGTCTTGGTAATGAGGATTTGTCCTTATCGCCAACGACAAACTGAGGATGAAACCACAACAGTTACCAAACTGCATTCGACTACCGTCGGTAATAAGAAGACGTCCCCATAAACTCCCCCTCTCACACTCTCTCTTTTTTTTTTCTTCGGATGTGTCTTCTTAAAGAACATTAATTTCCAATAAAGTCCGGTGTACATTAACCCCAAATGTTTACCGAACATCTAGCAAGGCAGATGGCGAAATTCTACTTAAGATCGTGATAAGGGACCCACTTAGAACCGGCATAGAAAAGTATTAACCACCTGCCTTTAACTTAATTGACTATGACGACACAAAATTGCGTTTTGAAAAAAAGATGTGCTCAAAAGTATTAACAGCTTTCGTTTCTTGGAAAAGTGTACATGTAGGCGACATAGCGTCGTCTAATTATGAAAATTGTTACATAATTAAAGCAGTATCTAGTAATTATTAACTTGTCCACAGAAGTTTCGGTTAAAAGACAAGAATTATTTAAAAGTTCGAAACCGATTTCTACTTTTCTTTTGGGTTACAATATAGAGAGGTTTTCATTAAGCAGTTTAGTTAAACTATCTCAACTCCAACTGGTTAGATTTCGTAGTTGACGTGTAGTTATGCTCGGCGCACAATCTATAATTCACTTTCTACAGAATCAATAATTAGTCAAGAATGACCAGCTATCCACGTCAGCTTAGCCCCCTGGAGGCACCAATCGCCTCAGCTGTGCCTTCCCCCTTCTCGTTCTAGCAATGGTTTGGACCTTCCGATCTACAATCTTATCAAGCGGAGGGGCGCAGAGGGTAGAAAATTTATTTGCGTAGGGAGGGTTTTTAGTAGTTTATTGTTTAGTCGCACCGTAAACATTCGCGTCGCTCATTAAAAATGTTTATTTATTTATTTTTTTCCCTGCTAACCGTACCGAAATTAGGATTGGGGAAAAGAGATCTTCGACCCCGACGACTCGACAAAAGACGGTGAAATGAGTATGAGTCATCTACTGGTGCAGAGGGAAGAGGGGTTCAAGAGTTAGTTTCTAGGTGTTCTATCTTAGTCATCGGCTCCCGCAGTGCGGCAGGTGTCTATAGAGTCTGACAAGCGGGGGGACAGCCTTCTGATTTCTTTCTGAGTCACAATCAACTGGTCTGTCTGTCTTAACTGCAGTCGAATTGGATCATTCGAACGTAACAGTAAACCCTCCTCCTACTTCGTAATGTTGATGGCGTCCAAAGGTTGACAGCGTTGATCGAATATCTTTGCTGACATAACACAACGTTGACAATTCTATGGAAACTGAGCCGTTCAAAGAATGGCATTAGCATGCGTACAGAGGTTAAACTTTTGTCATAAAACGAATCGTGACGGATCTATTTCCTTAATTCTTGGAGTCGATCCCGAATGGAAAGATTCTAATCGGTAAGCGGAAATGAGTTAAGCTTTCGTATCCGTATACGAACACACACATATACGCACATTGTTGTTTTGGTTGCGAGTCATCAGTCGATGGTTTCCTTTACTACTAAGACGTCCTAGTTCCTGTAATTCTATCTTTTCTGCACCATAAGAAAGCCTCAAGGAGCAGACCCCCTACTGTAAGTAATTGTAAAGATTGGCAGTCGCGTATTAAATTTACTCGCACGTTATACTCGCTCCGATAGAGATTTTCGCCTTGGACAAACTAAGTTTGACATATTAACTGGCGATCAATTGTTAAAGAACAAAACCATAATCGTTGGTTATTAGAAGGTAATCTAAGAACGAAACTATTTTATAGAATCGCTCCATAGTTACTGACAGGAACAAACAACCTCAGAAACACAAACAACCCGATGAGCAAACACACTTAATGTCGGTCAGGATAGAGAGAGAGAGAGAGAGAGAGAGAGAGAACCTTTGCATGGCACCCATCTAGTCATCGCCAAGCTTACTCATTCATGGTGTCTCCCCGTTCTATTGATCGTCTCACAGAACCACAATTTCAGCCATTACGTACCTATTGTACAACGTTTGCACTGACAGAGTTCTCTTTCGCTATTACTGACGACCAATTGACGGGCTGGGACGTCCTCGGGGCGCAGCGCAGGTTCTTTTTCCGAGTCCACCTGTTAAGAAATTGGCACTCGAATGGCTATCGCGATGGCATTTGCAAGTTTTCGTCCAGCTTCGGGGCTCGGTTTACTGAGCATATATCGGTCAAGTGAAGCATAAATGCAGTTTTCCAGCCATTGCCCCTGAGTTACCGTCCACCGGTTGATGCACATAATAAAAGGGTTCGGAGTTTTCTACCTGGATACACGGTCGTACGTCATTTTTAATATCTTCTTAAATAATGGAAATTTCGATTTTTTTGAATTCATGCAATCTTTCAAAAATTATAATACTATATATTTCCATATATATTTTTCTCTTTTGACGAACTCCGAATTTCAGCATATATATGTTACCGGCAAAGCCCGATTCTTGGCAAAGTTGATTTAAAAGATGTTTAAATTCAATTTTGCCGGAATGAACCTGCAAAATCAACTTTTTTGAATAATGAAATGTTGATTGAAAAAGTAATAACTGAACTTTATTTTCAACTTTGAAAATTATTTCACTTGAGGGGGATGTACCTCTTTATTAGAGCAGAAATGTGCAAATTTGGTTATCAAATTTTTTGAAATAAATCAAAACAAATTTTAAAGTAAGAAAATTCAAACTTGTTTTTGCAATGTTTTGAGTTGTGGCATTTTGAGATACAACTAACTTTTGTTTTATACGTATAGAAATTATTTGTACATCCTTTAGTGCAGTTGCACCGTACACTGTAAAAAAATTAATTGCCAAATTTTGGCATTTTTTGCCAAATTTTTTTATTTGTTGCCCGCTTGAGAATTTATTACTGAAATTTGAAAGTTTTTTGTTCAATTAGATGACTTTGGCGATTTTTATTGCACAATTTGTCAGGTTTTACTTAGACTCGTCTTTTTTAGGAAAATTAAACTTAATCCGTAAAATTTGACGAAATTCGACAAATTTTGCAATGAAAATTCAAATTTCCGCAGAAATCGTCTAATTAAACAAGAAACTTCCAAATTTTAATGAAAAATTCCCAATAGGGCAATAAATAAAAAAATTTGGCAAAAAATGCCAAAATTTGGCAATTAATTTTTTTACAGTGTACAAAACCCGACCCTCCGAATTTTGAGCCAATTTTAGTGGCAGTCCTAATACTGGTTTCTACATTTGGTACATCGGAAATTTTTAAATTACTTGAACTACTTATTTGTATTTGATCACGCTAAAACCAGCGATTAATGATGCTATTTTTGGTCCCTATTTTATAACTGTCATGCTCATTTCGTTCTAAAATTACTCCCAGCATATTTTTTGGATCAACTTTGCTGCGATCAAGACCAGAAACTTGAATTAAAACAGTTGTAACCTTCTTTCAGAGGTTAAAATTTTCGATTTGACAGTCCTATTTGACAGATTTTTTCCGCTTGTTTTTTCAAATTTT
>WUQG02046008.1:0-10476 GCA_011317285.2 Androctonus mauritanicus
TAGTTTGTAGGCACAAAACTTGACATGTTCAATGCTATTAAAAACTATGCTGTTATATGAAACTTGTATTGTTGTGAATTCGAAATCTTTGTCAGCTGTCAAAGAAATAAAATGGCGCCGATGACACAGTTTGAAAGTAATTACATTGACAGTACAGCCATCTATGGGCAAATTCCTGTTTCATATTTACGAACCTGATATACACAAAAGCATGCACATATTTTTTTTACATTCTTGAATATAATGAATAATATTTATAACCAATATTTCTACTTGGTACTATTGCTCTTATTATAACTGAATCATTGATTGACCTGTGTACCTCCAAAATCTAATAAGAAGTTATTCATTTCTTACTAGAATTGCTAAAAAAATATAAATTTGTTTATATTATTGATTCAAAACTAATATACTTCAATTGAAATTTAGCATATACACTATATATTTGTATATAATTCAACCCTATTTTAGAGTTTGAAAATTGGTAAAAATGTAAAACCCATGTATAAGCCAACTACCACTGTCAAGTTAAAACAATGTGTCATTGACTGAAATAAATCGATGATATTTATAATTAAAAAAATTTTTCAAATCCAGTATGCTATTGGAATAAATAAGATTTCTTAGACAAAACAACAGACTTATAGCATTGAAGCATCATGATGTGAAACAAGGAAAAGCTGGATGAAGAAACAAAATGAATGGGATGCATTTGTGTTGCATCACATCTATTTGCATTTCTTTACAATACAATTTTATTGAAATATTTGTTTGACAGAAAATATCAAAGAAATATTAAAATTTTTTTCATTCCTGAATCTCAACAAAAATATTTAATACAATTTAAACAATAAGAAAATCAGAATCAAAACACACAACAAAATTTTGCTCCAACTGATGAGAGTGAAAAGTTGATAATGCACACATGATTGTCAGAAGCACAAACTTAATATCTGAAATCAACTGCAAAATAATCATCCCATATTTTCTAAATGATCAGAATTATCTGAAAGTACACAAATTGTCACTCAAAAACATTAGAGATCATTATATTTCCATTTAATATTCACTGATGATATGTGCATTAGCAGCAGTCATGTTTATTCATTAAAAAAAGAACAATCTATATATTCTTGATCTTATTTATGAAGCATTTGGTAAATTAATATTTTTGAATTTATTTAAATATGAACATTCACATACATCTGATATTTTTAATAATATAATTAAGAAAGAAATAAGCATTTTTATAAACAAATATAGCACATTCTGCCACTACCATAGAATGTATTACTAGTATAAAGAGGACAGAACATGACTATTTCATTTATTTTTGATCACATTTGTGCAGTATCTAATATTGATATTCTTCAACTTACACTCATTCAGTCTATGATATTCTGATCTTACAATGGCCCTTACAATTTTCCAAACTTGGCTATTTTCATAGCATATTGGTTAGAAATACTTTTCTATTTTATTAAAAATATAATAAAGTAATTGCTTATTACATTGGGAATTTGGGTTCAATTCAAAATTATTTTACAATCATGAGTATCTTGGATCAAATCTAGACAATTATACCATCTTAATGAATTCAGTATTCCACTATCTATTATTATTACTGAAATTGTTAACATTTTTGACTTATGATATTTTCAATTTACAATGGGATTATAAAACATATTCCCATCATAAGTCAAGGACAATCTGTATTTAATTATTTAAATACAGATTGTCCTTGACTTATGATTAATTTATTCATGAGTAAAAATAAGTCAAGGACTGAACATAAATTAATATGTTTTTTAATTATTTAAAAAATATTATGTCCAGTCATCATAGCCATGTTCGTTAATAAAAAAAATCAAAATAATCAGTAAAATAATGATCATTATTAGGAATAAGTATGATGGATCATGCAGCTGGTGCAAAGGCATCACCAGCACCCGCTCTAGCATTTATGTCGCCCTGGACAAAAAGACAAATTGCCACCCCTTAAACATATATTTTTTTAATATATATATCTTTTATTTAAAATAAACATCAAATGGTTATCATCACCGATGTATTAGCAAGAATAATGTTATTGTATAATGAAACTGCTCTTTTATAATTAGAGATAATAAACAAGTTGATGCATGATATTCTTTCCCATTCCTGTTTCAAACAAATTCACGCAGCATTCTGCATGCTATTCTATGCAGTGTGCGACATAGATACCTAGCCTTTTTTGTTATTTAATTAAGCATGCTGCTCTTTTATGGTTGTTTTTCTTCAGAAATAAGGATTACAAATATTTTTTAGCTTTTGGGCAAAAACAGTAAATACAAAATTAAATTGCATGGTAATTTTAGCTAAAGAAAAAATTGACAAATATAAATTTGATTAATTAACATATAAATATTTTGTCACATTCACAACCAAAATGCCGCTCTTTAGATTTGCCATCTCGGACAAATGTCTGGGTTGCCCACCCCTAGAGGGGGCCCTGGTTAGGAATATATTGAAGAAGAGATTAATAATAATAATAATAATAATAATAATAATTGTGTAAATAATAAATGTCATTTCAATAATCTTAAGAATAATATAAAATTATTAGTCTTTTTACTTAGTGATCAATACTGTTGTTGTTGGAAACAGTATAATTTTCAAATATTAAAACAAGTTTTGGATTTTTTTAAAGTGTAAAAATAAATATAGGATTAATATAAAACAAATTATTGAACACTTTATTTAAGATTATTATTCTAAATTATGTTTTAACTTATTTGAAAATTTCTCTTATTTATAGCATATAATTATTAATAAATCTGTATTATACAATATAATTAATACAAACTTTCATAGCTAGCAGGTGAAATAGGACCATTTTCATCTTGTAGAATAATGAAATACAAATGCAATAAATTTTGCATTAAAATTAAAGAATTGGCAAAAGAAATATATGAATAATTTAAATATGAATTAAAATTGTTTGGACATTTTAAATTGGAAAAAAATGAAGAAATTAATCTATAAGAATAATCTTCATGAATCTATAGTATAAACAAGTTATTCAGTAAAGACATTAAAGCACTTCTTGCAGTATGGGGAAACTCTTTTTTATTATAAATATCAAAAAGAATGAATGCTTTCGGCTGTTCGCCATCATCAAGTTCTATTAGAGAATTTCTGAAGTTCAGGGTCTTGTTCGAGCTGGCTTTGCTCCATTGGCTGCAATAAACTCAGAACGTACTTACTGCTACTCCCTATCATCAAGTTATTCAATAAAGACGTTCTGAGTTTATTGCAGCCAATGGAGCAGAGCCAGCTCGAACAAGACCCTGAACTTCGGAAGTTGTCTAATAGAACCTGACGATGGTGAACAGCCGAAAACGTTCATTCTCTTTAATATTTATAATAAAAAAGAATTTCTGCATACTGCAAGAAGTGCTTTAGTGTCTTTATTGAATAACTTGATGATAGGGAGTAGCAGAAGTACGTTCTGAGTTTATTGCAACTATAGTATAAAATCTATGAAAAGTGATGTGTGATGAAAAATTTTAGAAATATCACTAAAATGTCCACTTCCCATATTTGCTGTATGTAATAATAATATTTTTCTACTTCAATTTATAATGAAAAATTTTTTAATGTGGAAAGTGCAAAACAAAATTCAATGAAACAATATTTGTTTTCAGAAGTGCTTTTAAATCTATTGTGTTTATCTCTAATATTAATATTAACATTAATCATAGACCTCTTTAACATTCAAATATTTTATAGGATTTAATAGTTAATATTTGTGTTTGTTTGAACAATTTTAGTGGCTAATATACTAGTTTATTTCACTGATTCCTAATTATAAGATTAGTGTTCATAATTCAATGAAAAATATTCATTTGTCAAAAATTAGAATGTTATATATTCAAATAATTCTGATTGCACTAGAATAATCAAACAAAATATAATTACCAGTACAGACGATCCCTGACTTGCATAGATTGACATATCTAGATCCTTATGTTTTGTATGCTTATTGGGGTTAGTTTTAATTAACGAGCCAGGTCCAGATCCAGACTTCCTGAAAAACTGGAGGTGTGGGACTTGGAATTGAATCTGGGTTCTCCAAGATGGTAAGCAATTGCTTTATCACATGGCAATCTGGCCAACTTATGTGCTTATTCTTTAGTATAACTATTTTTAATGTTACATCTTTACGATATACTAATACTATATAGGATTTGCTCCAACATATGTATGTTTCAACTTATGTAGCATTTTGCAGAATGTTCCATTTACATTGATTGGAAATTTTCTATAGTTTGTTTTATATTATTGTCATATTTTCATATTAATATTACATTAGATTGCATGTTAAAGATGTTAAAAAATTATTTGATAGTATAATTTATGTATCCTTGTTGCAAATTATAATAACAAACAAATTGAATAATTTCTTTAATTTAATAATAAATATGAATTCTCTAATAACTGTTTCTTTTTTTAAACATCCTGTGTAATTCAAAATAAAATAAAATCTTTTAAGTTTAAAGAGATTCAGCTAGTTTCTTTTATTTTTAAAATTTGCACGAAAATTGCAATTTGAAATATATTGCATTTTTAAATTCAGTATCAATATTTTAAAAAATTTAAGTATTATAGAGTAGATATAATACGTGTTTTTATCTATTCATCTTTAAATAATCAGTAAGTATATTAGTAACAGGAAAAAATTAATCAATCAGTTTTAAAATAAAGCAATTACAAAGCTTCGAAATAGTTATATTTACAAAATCTATAAACAATTTCAAATCTAACAAGTAGTAATAAAACAGACAATCATAAACACTGCTCTTTTCGGTATTGTAACTACGTAAATTTTACTAAGTCAGCACAGTTGAGCAGACCAATTCCTAATAATAAAAACTTTGACAAAAAATTCGAAAGAGAGTAACAGCTGAAGATGGCAAATAGCCGAAAGCACTACTGGTAATAAAGTTTTTTGTTATTAGGAATTGATCTGCTCAATTGTGCTGACTTAGTAAAATTTATGTAGTTCTAACAAGTAGATTTATAACAAGAATGAAAGCACCATAAGCAAAGACAGTTTTTATTACAGCAAAATGTTTTCGGACTGTACAGTTAGTCCCTCATCAATACCATATCTCCGGTTTAGAACAACTTTAGAGTTCTAAACCGGAGATACAGTAATGATGAGGAACTAACTGTACAGTCCGAAAACGTTTTACCGTAATAAAAACCATCTTTGCTTGTGGTGCTTTCGTTCTTGTTATATGATTAGTGAAGCAAACTATTTTATATTTGTCAGTTAGATTTATTTTATTTGTTTGAACAAATATAATTTTTTTTAGTTTTATATTAAATATTGAAATACTTTTATATAATTGCATACATATCTCTGTTTTTTCCTCAAATGAAAACTCAAACACAAAATCAGCACTTAACCAGGAAAAATATTTTTTTGGTAATTTAACAATAGCATTTTCAGCAAGACACTTATTCTTTTCAGCCTAATTTAATTAGTTCAGTTCAGAATGGCTTAAGAGGGCAAGTGTTTTGTCAAAAATGTACATTAAATTAATAAAAAATTTTTCCCATTTAAATGCCATTTTATGTTTGAGATTTTCTATTTTTATATATATACAATATATTTACTATTTTCTAGCATTGTATAATTATAATTATTTGCAGCTTCTGTTTTGTTATATATAATATAAATTTTCCCCCTCAGATTTAATCTCATGTATTAAAAGTTTTATGATATAATAATTTAATTGAAAATTTCCATAATCCTTGAAAATGTTATGCACAGTAGAAATATACATTATATTATATATACTATCAATATATAGAAAAGCAAAAATTTTAGGTATCCATATTGAATAAATCAAGCATTCATGCAAAGAAAGTTTTTTATTATGGTATAACGTTTTCGGACATTTTTTTCTAGTCCCACATCAGTACCATACATACGCTTTTTCTTTTTCAAAAAGTGTATGTATGGTACTGATGAGGGACTAGAAAAAATGTCTGAAAATGTTATACCGTAATAAAAGACTTTCTTTGCATGAGTGGTTGATTTATTCGACATGTAAACTCCAATGTTTAGCAAAGTGTTTCTTTATACATTTTTAGGTATCCTTCCAATATTATTTTTACTAGTTGTTATTAAAAAGGGAAATTGAATGATTTTTGAATCATATATTTTATATTAAATATTTTTTGATTTGCATAATTTTCATCACTTTTATTGGCAGATATATTAGAATAATGCTTTTCATTGCAAATAAATAAATACGAGAAAAATATCAATCACGATGAGTAGATGGAGATAGGCTAACAGATTAAACTATATACAGTAGAATGTAATGCTAGATATAATGATGCATAATAGCCTACTTGTCACAAAAATAAACAGTTTTGTCTATAGCCAATCCCTCTTATATGAAATTACTGGATATCATATATTACAGCAATAGCCTACATGACATTGAAAACTATTAAGGTTAAAATAATGATAAATCTTTGCACGAATAATGATTTTTCTTAAAAAAAAATATACTGGTAAGTTTCATACTTCCCCATTGCCGCTTTTTTCAGTTTGGCAACTCTGTAACATGAATGAGCCAAATAAGTCTGGAACATAACACATTTTTATATACTTTTCAGTATTATTGGCATACATTGTTTCTCATGTTATTCTAAGCACTCTACTACCCTAGCCAAAAAATCTTAAAAATGTATCAATATATTATTCACAACATAGAAAATTGAACATATTAAATTTCTCACAGAAGGTCAGTACTTCCAACATCATTCCAAGTGCACTAATGGCAGATAACTCTTAAGTTCTTTTTTGTATAATTTTGTCCTACCTGTGATGATCTCTATAAGCAGAATTTGCAATGTCAATACTGTAATAATTTTTAATATAAAGAAATCTCACTATTTTTCTTAAAACCACGAGTTACTCAGCTATAATGCATCAGATATTAGTTCACATGATCTTGAAGTTTAAAGCTTTTATCATTAAATCAACTTTATATCACTTGGCCAAAATTTCAATGAAAATGTTGATTGAAAGATAATCAATGTAGGATTATGGATGTGTCTGTGTATAAATAAGCAGACCAAAAGATATAAAGATCATTAAATCGTTTTATGATATGATTAAATATAAAAATACACTTATTTATTTAATAAGCATTTCTGCTAAATTTATAAAAATGGTTTTGCAAATTATATGGAATCTTTATATTATATTTAGTTGAAATTATTAAATATGTAAATCGCACAGAAAAAATATATACATATAAATTTAAATATGATTAAAAATATATATTTTTATATGCTTATAATCATATTCTTATGTAACTACAATTTTTAGTGCTTGATTTATCGTATATTTGAAACTAAAATAGTTTTAATTTTTAATTCAAATAGAATGTTAATATTCTAGATATGAAATTCGTGTAATGAACATTAAAAAATATTAGTTTGGTTTCTGTCAGTTGCCATCTGAATAACAATTTTGAATATAATACATGGATTAACATGTAACTAATCACATATGATTAATGGTAAATTGATTTTTCAATTATAATTAAAATATAAAAATTAATAATTAAAATTGTAAAAAGTTTTGTAATAATAATAAATTTAATTTAATTTATATTTATTATAGATAATTTTATTAGCAGAAACATTTTCAATCCTCTCAGTGAGTCAACATCAGTTATATACACAGAAAGAGATTTTCTATCTATACTTTATAGCTGACGTTGATTTCTGAGAAAACATTTCTGTTAATAAATTATTTTGTCCTGTTAAGAGCTTTGATAAATGTGAACTTTTTGATGAAACAGGATAACTTTAAATTTTTTTTTTTTTAAATAAAAATGTGATAGTCGGCTTACATGTTAAATAAATGTATTAATCAAAATATATTAAAATTTAATTAGTAATAAAAATAAATTATTTAAATAATTTATAATATATTTATTTACTTAATAATATAAATATTATAATTAATTCTATAAGAAAATTTTCTTTCAATGATAATCTTCATTAATAAAACAAGATGCATGTTTAGTATTATTTTTTCTTTATGACCATATATTATGATATGGTGAAATGAATAATAATATATAAAAATTTTTAGGCTATAAAAATATTTATTGACAAATTAATAATATTTTTTTAACATTCTAAATTTTTTACAAGTATACACTGCCGTTTATTTAAAATACACAAATATCATCACTAAGGCAGGAGTTTAAATCACATAGATCACAAAAAAAGTAATTATAAGTAAAGGAGCGCTTTCAATTTTTTTATTAAAGTCATCGTCAGCTTTAACGTACCAGCTGACGTACATTATACGTATACATTAAAGCTGACGATGATTTTAATAAAAAAATCAAAAGCGCTCCTTTACTTATAATTACTTTTATTGTGATCTATGTGATTTAAACTCCTGCCTTAGTGCTGATATTTGTGTATTTTTTTTATCATAGTTCAAATCAATTCATTTCATATTTTTAATAGAGATGTGACTTTGAAATTTCAATTTTTAAAATAAAATTGAGCTTGGCTTGAACTGTAGTACAGTATAATCCATGTAATCTGGTAATTTCTAAAATTTGATATTTTATAATCCGATACATTTCTAATTTGTCGTTTTATAATCCATCACATTAAAATTACCGTTATTAGAAAAAATTTTTTTTTCCTGTGGTTGGAGAGCATTTCACCAATTACATTTATAATGGAGTTCGATATTATGGAAGTATATATTATCATCATTATATTTAATGAAAATTAGGAATATTTAAGTCTGGCTATATTCTACTTATCAAAATCATAATTTTTAATTTATTTACTCAATACTTACCATTAAAATGCTATATCATCAGTGATAACTTAAATTCATGAAAAAGTATGAATTTATTAGTAAATTAAGTTTATAAAATTTTGTATAAAACTATGGACACAGATTCAAATATTTGTGACCTTTTCTTGAAGGAACTATTTAGATAAATTCAGCTTTTATTGTCAATAAAAATATCATTAAAGGTAAAACTTCAACTTGGCTCAAAAACATAAATTTATTGTAAAACTCAGTTCAGTTTGAAAATTTGTGTGTTTTCACATTTGTAGCTTTCAATAAACAAATTGTCAAGTATAATATTTTTAATCAATAAAATATTTTACTTTTCATCCATTAATATACCGGTAATAATAGAAGTATAAGAAGTATTATAGTACCTGTACCATATCACATATGTATTTCAAAAATTTTACTATGAAGGAAAACTGACAATATTTTATATAAATTATTCAATAATTTAAAACAAAATACATTTAACTTGCAATTACCCATGATGAAAAATGTTTGAAAAACTATAACAGTTGATATTATTAATTGTAAAACATCATTTTTCTTTTTGTGCTATAGGATGCTAATGTATTATTAGTATAATCGTATATTTTAGTATGAAGTTTTCTTCTTTCCTCTGGATGCTAGTTATTTATATAAATGAATTATTAATTGTTTAATTGTAGCTATATCTTAGAAAATTGGATGTGAATGTTATTATTGCTGAGGGTATTTTTCAGTTTAAAATTAAACATACTCTAATAATTCAAAAATAATAAAAATTAAAAATCATACATTAGCACAGTTAGCATTTTCTTTGCATCGCATTGCAACATTTCAATGCTGTAAGTCTGACATTTATTATTTATTGCAATAGTGAACTGGATTTTGGAAAGTTTTAAAATTATAAAAAAAATTATCCATTTATTTCAATGAATATCATATTGTTCTAAACACTTGAAAATTGGGGATTGGATTATACATAGGTTTGACATTTTTGCCAATTTTTAAAATCTGACGTAGAGGGTTGGCTTATATACAAATATATATGATATATACCTATCTATGAAAAAATTGCATCTAAAATGGATATATCATTTGAATGACATTATGAAAATTTCAATAGTAATAAAAAATATTTCCTTATGTTCAGTAGCTTTAGTTCTTACCTTTGATAAGCATATAACTTCAAATATTTAATATCATTAGGTATGCATTCTCATAATGCTCCAACATATGACAAATACCACACAGATTTATTAGGTAATTGCTACAATTGCAGTTGGGCATCTAATCTATTTAATCATAATTCTGTCTTATATTTTTTAATTCAGGATTTCAGTTTTCTGTTTTAACACTTAAATGATAATTTTCTTTTTATGTGTTTTTCTAGTGTAAAAGGAATCTGATATTGTACAGCTCCGGCCAAAAAGGTTGTCACCTGCTTCGCAGGGGCTGAGTTACCGGAAGTTGATCGCTTATAAAGTCTGTCAGTTCGAACGTGCATAGTGAAAGCTAAAAATGGACGCGTCCGTTCTGACTAAGAATAGGTGTGAGGTATATGAATGAGATGGGTCGATTACAGCGCT
>WUQG02046019.1:0-10476 GCA_011317285.2 Androctonus mauritanicus
CATTAGCCAAAAAATAACAAATTGCAGTCCGACTTCTTAAGATTTCCTATCTAAAACCGTCCAATTTGTCTGCTTTATCCAAAGTTTCCATAGGAAAATAAAGTCCGAAATTGGCCATATACGTGTGCCGAATACCATGTGTCGGAATTAATCCTTTATTTTGCTTATTAATTATTGATATTTTGTCAAATTTTTTATTTTAAAATAATTTCCATCTCAAAATGTTTTATGAAAACACGAGTCGTTTGACTTAATCATTTTTAAATAACTTTAAACGATCGAAGAAACCGCCAACAGGAACACAGTTCCGAATTCAATTGGGCTTCTCATTGGATCCTGTTAGTTTCTTTAGAGTTCTTTTCATCTGTAATTAGTGAATTGTAGGTTTGCCGGATATAAAATCATTAAAATTTCTCATTTCTTGTTATATTAATGTTAGAAATTTATTCAAAATTTATGCTATTTTCCCTTTCGGCGCCCTTAACGATAAGCGCTATGTTTATTACGCGGGCGTGGCGTATATTATTTATTTTGTTAAATATTGAAACATTATACGAAAACTCTTTACCTACGTTTGTAAAAAAAAGTTTACATTATACTAGCTAAACCGAATTTAGTTTTTTTATTAATTTAGTATTACTGTTCATAAAGAAAGACTGTACGCATATAACTGATACACTCGGGTTTAATGGTAATCGTATGATCTAGATAAAAAAGACGGATACTGATATGAGGGAAGAATTAATTAAAGATCTAACTAGGATTTAAACTAAGTTCTTAGGACTGCAAGGTCCGAAATGAGATTTGACTTTATTAGAAAGAATTATTTATTTTAATTTTTTAAAATTTCATAAAATTTACATACGCGACTAATTATTCTTAGAGACGACTTCCATTAAGTAAAAGCTTCATTAGTTGATATTTTATTATTTGTATGGATATTAAATTATTTCTAAATAAATATTTTTAATATTGTGATATATTTTTTAAACAAACAACTTTAAAAAGATGAATATTCAAGTTATAATAATAAAATGATAATATGTATGATATGCAGCGGCCGAAAATTAATTAAAAAATAAATAGTATTTTTGAATTTCAAATACAAATTTTTATATACTGTACAATGGTACAGTATATAAAAATTCATTAAGTATGCATTTCTACTTATGCTAAATATTTTTTCTATTATATGTATTTCTATATGCTGTATTTTTTTTCTATGAAAAGCGCCATTGTATCGAATAAATTCTTTGTTTTGATTATTATTGATAAAAAATAGGCTATATATATATAGAGCTTATTTTAAAAAAATTTTTATATGATTCTATTAATTGCTATAAGTAACTAGCGAATTATAATATTATAAAATTCTTTTGAAACATGAATTAGAATGAAAACGATTCTGGATCATAGAATGTTTTTGGCAAAGATTTTTTTTTCAAAAATTTTTCACTGTTTCTAGGCAACTGCGACGTCTATACTTACTCTATGAGTTCCGGAATACTGTACATAACGGAAATAATTTAAAGAATACAAGTATTTTGTTACATAAAATACAGTATTTCAAAATATGAATTTTATCTGTATATTACCATTCAATTTTAGTATATATATATATATAAACCAAAATTGGATGATAATATACAGATAAAATTCATATATTGAAATACTGTATTTTATGGAACAGAATACTCCATATAACTATACTCATAGCTCGTTTAAATCTTGGGATGCGCTCCTGAAAGGATCGCTGAATTAGCATTAGCACTTTTTTATGAGATTAATATAGCTTAATCTTAATGAATGCATGCTCCAGATACTTATAATTTATTAATTAAAATCAACAAATCAGAATTTATTAGATTACTTACAGTAAATAGCATTATAGACTATATGTATGATTTAATAAATATATTTTGTATTGTCAAGTAAATAATAATGAAAAAAATTAATTATAATAGTCTACTCTCTAATATACAGTATAACGGAATAGAAATACGGATTTATGGGTTCTAAAGGACTATATTACTCCAAACCTTCAATCTATTTAGAGCAAATATAGTATATAAGCTTATTATAAAATTTAAATTTATAAATTTTCTATAGTACTAACTTAATTTAATATAGATATGTCAAAATTATTTTGCATTACAATTCAATTCAATAACTGCAAAACATATTTATTACCAAACAGCAGATTTAATCTAAAAATGTAAAAAATGTAATGAAAAATATTAGTAAAGAAATAAATATATAATAATGCAATGAGTAACTTATACAACACTAGCAAAAGTACCTGAAAGAATGAAGTATTCTGCATGGCTTCTCATATTTAATATATTTGAAATCTTGCAAAATTGGCACGCAAAATATATATTTTTTCTTCATCGATATTCAAATGCAAAAGGACAACAGAAATTTTTAACACAATTTGTATATTTAGACATATAGCTTATGTAAATAGAGTGATCAATATCATTTTTATCAACCATGTCAAGTCAGGATCAGTATCAAGATGATCTATAAATATGTATCGTATTTATAGATTATCTTGATACTGATCTTGGTCATTAATAGAAAATCGTAAATTCCTCGTTCTAAAGTTTAATTCGTTTCTGAAATCTTATATATTCATAAGATGACATCTTGTATATCAAAAATAAAAATCTTTTCTCTGTTATAATCTTCGACTGGTTCTAGAGCTCAAAAACATTACACTAAAGAAAGTCCAAAAATAAAATTAATTATCACAAAAACTTCTCAAATTACTAATAATTTAATGGATAAAATCACTAGAGACATCAGCTTAAAAAATCTATGAGATTATGGAGAAGGGAAGTGCATTTTGGAAGTGGATAAGGTGTGATATTTGAATAAGCTTTAATTAATATCACTGATAATATTTAAGAAGAAACAAGAAAAGATGAATTTACATAATGGAAAAGCCCAATCTGTAAGAATGATAATATGCTCATTAACTAAAATAACAAGTAATAATTAGTATATCTGGCATAAGCAAAACTCTTGAAGCAATTGCTAGATTAAAAAATGAGATACTTGGAACAATTATAATTTATTTGATGTTAGATGTTCTTCAATTTTACAAACTAAATTCCCATATTATTTTTCATATATATATAAGCTTATATATATACACGAATAATAAAATGTCTAAATTTAGATTATATATATATATTATGTATTCTAAACTTAGATATTTATATGAAATTTCAAATAATATGCCAAAGCCCTTTTAACCATTAATTAAATAAATTAAGATCTAATACATTGGAATCTGTATTACAATTTTATGAAAAATAAGAGTGATTACGGTAATTAAACTTTTTAATCTCTTGATAAATAAATATTTAATAAGTTGGACACCCAGAAGCAGTCATAATATACACAATGAATGATTTAGTCTATTATGATACTATTTTTCGTGTATAAGACGGATGACAGCTACACTCATTCTTTTCATACTCGAAAAATATAAGGTCTCTAACATATACTATATTTAATTTTGCCGATTGATTTCTCACCGAATCAACCAAATCGAATACAATATGTGTTAGATGCTTTATAATTTTAAATGTTAAAACTTCTTAGGACGAGGATCGCAGTTGAATTTTTAAAAAGCACGTATTTTATGTTGTGTGATGGTTTTGAAAACTTAAAGCAGAAAATTGTATTGTGTGTTAATGCATGAATGTGTAAAGATTATGATATCCCATCAAAAACATCTAATATGTAAATAATAAGCCAAGTACTGTACTAAGAAATTAATATTTTTGTTATAATTTAGATGTGGTTACTAACGATAAACCACATCTTGGTTGACGTTATTAAATTTTATTTTCTTAAATCGTCGACCAAGTAGCCGCATATAAATTTGTTACAATTTATATATGGCTACTTGATTGACAATTTAAAAATTTAGTAAAATAATAAACACATATACAATATATCAAATTTACTCGAAATCGGTTGAACGATACGACCGATAGAAAAGTTCGTAATAAAAAAGACTTCTTAATTTGTTTTATTTTGGCTCTATTAGGCTGTATTTTTCAGAAAAATTTAATTAACATAAGTAACATTCACATTCCATATTTATTCGAAATCGGTTGAACGAAGTGACCTGTAGAGATATTTCTAGAAAAGAGAACACCTCTTTCTACACCTTTTAATTTTGGTCCAATTGAGTCAAAATTTTCAGATTTTAACTGAACTAGGATATGCTTATATTCAAATTTGATGATATGGAGAGGTATTTATGAGAAAAGGATCTTCGCTTTCTCTCTTTATTTTGACTCGATTACGCTGGAATTTTCAGGGGATCTCAAATAATGTAAGAAATACTTATATTCCAAATTTCATCAATATCGGTTGAACGATTCGATTCGATCTGTGAGGTGTGTGCGGAGAAGGAGAAGAAGGGGAGAGGAGGAAGAAGAACAATGACGCTTTTTTATAGATTTTTGCAATTTTTAAACTGCTCTAATTCTATTATTAATTGGATTTGAAACTTCAAATTTGGCAAAGTATTCAATTTGTCCCATTGAATACTTTTCTCGAATGCAATTGTCAGATTAATAATATTTTAACTTAGAACCAAAGTTATAGCGAGCAGAATTTTGGCCATAATGACTATTATAATAAATCAGTCAGTGACTATTCTACTTGGCTTAGAATCACTGTTGTACCTCTTGCTGTAAAGGGTTAAATAGATGAATTTCTCCTGCAGATGCTCTTATTTTTCTACTTGAATTATCCAACTGATCCTACTGAAGTATACAGGTACTTAATTCTTAGAAGTTAGGGGGTATATATACTATATGAACATTTCGGAATGGAATATCAGTCTAGATCAATAAGATAAGTCTGCGGATCTCAAGTTCGCAGTCTATGAGCTGCATGCGATTCGATTTACCTTGTTTTAGGCCGGCATTGCTTTTATTATAATCGAAAGAGCATATAGAAGTTATTCAGAAAAAATCGCAACTATTTTTCATGAAATACTTGAAAATCACTTTAAAGCGTTTTAATTAATTGTATTAAAATTTAGAGAAAAATAGTATAAGTTTGAAGTGGAAATTTTGAATCGAAGAAATTCTATCATTTACAAACGGTTTTATAATTTTGAAATATTTACATTAAGAAAATTGAAATATAAATAGTTAAAATAATCATCCTTCAGATTATTTACCTTATGCAAAACAACTCTCTTTTTGTCTTAAATAAAAAAAATCTCTTTTTTCCCGTCAAGCATTAATTTTAAATGCGGCCCTCAACCTACCAAAGATGTCTAACTTGTAAGTTGAATTCGAAAAGAACGAATTTTAGATTGCTGTCTAGATTAAGGAATGAATATATAATATATCTAAACTGGGTAGTTTTTTTTCCTTAACATCTTGATAGTCTATATTTTAGTTCTGCAAGATGCAGAATACTTTCATTTTTATTCGTTCTTTTCTCTCATAATCTCTCTTTTTGTCTTTAAAAATTTCGTTCAGTTGACTACATAGATTCCATATCTTCTAAGCTCTACGGAAAATTCCATCCCAGTTGTCACTCAGATGCGGATATTGCCACATGCATGACAAATATCATTTTAATAAAAAAGAGATGAACGATTTTGTATCATTTCAAAAGAAATTATAGAAATTAAATGCGATCACAGATTAAGAGAAAGTTGTGTCCTGTAATAATGAGTGCATAATGTAATTATTCGTATAAATTAAAGCAATTATCACAGTACATTAAAATAGGGAATGTATTGTTGGCAATCGCTTATTTTATAGAAGAATTCGATTATAAAATAGAAAAATAATACCATATTTGTTAAAATAGATCATCTGTTGAAGAAAAATCTGCGTAACTAAGTCTTAATAAAGGCATAACTCATTTTTTTTTCAGAATTTAAGAGAATAATGCGATAAATTTTTATACAGTTTTGTGCCTCATTATTTCAAAAACTGTATGATTTAACATTGTATAAATAATGATCACATACTATACAGAGTTTTTAAAACAAAATTTGGAAATTATATTGCATCTGTTTGTTTGTTTTTTAATTTATTTTAACAAATGTGTTGCATATTTGTTGCAAAGTCAGAAGACAAAAAGCAAAAGATTAGAAAACAGATCTCCCTTTAATACAATATGGACAGATCCATTTAAGATTTCTATGATTGATTAATTTTGCGCTTCTCATATTCAAGTGCCAAGTACATCGGAACTACCTATACAGTACTTGGTTTATAAATTGTTATATAACAATATTTTTAATAACGTTGTTATGAAATAACATCTTCTGGAACATTAATTTGAGTAAAAAAGATCTTTGGATTGTTGCTTTTTGCTAACCGAATGTTTACATATATTTACGAATGCATGTAAACATGAATGTTTATGGATTACAGGTGAATGCATGTAATCCATAAACATGCATTCACATGTAATCCATCTACTAATAATTCTTATTTATATAATTTTAAATGTATAATTAAATATCGAAATTTTACTGCACCATACTATAAAAAATTGTTCTCAATTAAAACATTAATTTTTTACCTATTAAATGTGAGTCCTAGACATATTTTGCTTGATTTGCGTTGAAAGAATTCTGATAGCAACATGACGCACCAACATCACATCTCTTATGATGTAACAATAGATGACATCACAGATAAATAATACCAATATATGATGTCAGTATGATGTAACTGTTGATATGATTGTTCATATATACAATTAGAGAAAAATCATTTGACAGAATTATTGGGCAGAGCTGGAATATCCAATTGTTCATATATAACATTAATTCTTTCTTTATTAAAAGAGCATCCATAAAATATGTCAAATTATTTCGAACACTTTTTGACCCTTCGTTCCTCTTCGTCACTTTTTTGTCATCCAATCTTGATTCCCCTGATCGTGACGGCACAAATTTGACGACTTGATCCTTCTACTTGAAAATTTGTTCTTCGATTTTATCAAAACATAAACATTTTTAAATTTCTAAATAAACTTTCAAACAACTGGATATAAATGTCTTACAAGTTAGAATTAATGTATCTTACATATCTCCAAATCCGTTACGTTACAGTCTTTAGATTTTGAACAATTAAAAATAAAAATTTTATATTTTATAACAAGAAATTTCTTATGATAAAAAGAAAAATTTTTAGTCGCAAGTGATTTTTACAACGTGACGTCACAATTTTCACGACTTCCTCCCTACGTCATTTATCATCATAAATTTACTACATTCTCTCCTTAACAGCGTGATATAGTTTATGGATGTCCCTAATTATGTTATTAATTCTTGCGTCAAAACATTATATTAAAAGTCATTTATAAAAAAAAATTATGCAACAGTAACGATAGAGTTTTGTGAACTTGTGGATTACAAAGTTCTTAAAAATGCTCAATTATTATTCGAAGATGCTGGATTGGAGGGGTATGAAACTCCTCTTATAAATTTTTTTAAATATAAACCACTCTTTTATTATTAAATTAATTAATTAAAATTTAAGAAAAATGCGTTGTTCTTGTTAAAATGCTGGTGTGCGAAGTGACTATCAGCCGATCTAGATGTTGTTTATTTATTTCTTAATCAGTAAAGATTACTTTGAAATCATCGTGATAAAATAGTAGAATCAATTTAATGATCAGTCTGTGGTAGGCCGATTCAGATCCTATCACAGACTACTCACCGCTAATGGAGGGAGTCAAATTATAGAGAATGGGGGATCAACGGACTCGGATCCTTTATAGATATCCAGTTTAAGATACCTGGACAAGATATCTTTGTCGTATACTCGCTCTGGACAAAAAACTAATATGATTCGTAAATTTTTGAATACAGTAAGCCTATATTAATATCTCGGAAAGAAAATTTTATTTTTGAACGTACAGAAATACCATTTTTCAATTACTTATCTATTTTTATAATAATAATAATTCAACAGATAATTTTATTTTTAATTAAATTAAAAATAAAATAATTTAAATATAGTATATGTAATTCTAAAGATTATATTATTATAACAGCCACCTTTATCTTTTATAAATAAATTAATAACAGAAACAATTTTTTAAACAACTTTGAATTATACTAAAAATAATATTCAATAGAAAATTCTTGCTCTTAATTGATACGATATATTTATTCTCTCATTATATTTTTCCTTGAAATCGTATACAATACTCTTAAAACGGCGCTAATATTAACTATCTCAGAACAGAAACTTCTTTTATTTCATTTTGTTAATAATAAATTTTAACTTCTTTAAATATTATAGACAAATGCAAAGTTATAATCCATTTATTAGTTCAATATGAAAATTCATAATTTAGCATAAATGTGAAGATAAAAACAACCTTTTCAGTTTTATGGAATAGTGATTAAACCTTGCAAAATGCTTATGACGGACTTTAATTATAACGTAGCAACTAGTAACTATGTTACTAGTTGCTACGTTACAATTATGTAACTACGTATTATGTAACTACGTATTATGTCTCTTATTATGTGATTATAAAAAGCAATCAGTATTGTAGATGTCGACTCAACCCTTTGTTAATTTTTTTCTAAATTTGTTGAGTCCATTGTTAAACTTGTATTTTTATAATGCTGCACCAGATAAAAGTCGTCGGATTGTTATACCAGACTTCATTAATATAGAGCCTATAATTTATTAAATAAGAATTTTTACAAATATAAAAATAAGGAAGCTACTATAATCTGTTGATACTGTTCTTTTATTATTTTTTATAATCTTTAAATAATAACTATGAGGAAGAATACGCATAATGTTTTTTTATTTAATTTTTAGGCAATTTTAACAAAAAATAAATAAAAAATCAGTCAAAAGGCAAAATAATTAAGTACACGCACCAAAATCTAAATAATATATAAATGTTAAACTCGCAAGAGAAAATATAAAAAATTTTCTGAAATATTCCTAGTTTTAAAAAATTCCTAGAATTTTCGTTATTTTTACCTAAACTGTTTATTATTATTATTTTTTTTTTTTTACCAGAAGATAGTCAGAAAGTATTATTATTTATTAATATAATTAATGATATGTTTTCTATTTCTAATTACTATAATTTTTCATATCTATTATTTTCTTAGAAGGCAAAGAATTTTTTAAATTTTGTTTAGTCTCAAGAATTCGCGTGCGGCTTTTTAGAACCGATTCTTAAAAAAATCTCAGATGATTACTAAGAGTATCTTATAATTTAATAATACAAGTTTAAAAACTGCGCCTTAACATTCAATAACAACAGCCTATTCAATAAATAAATACTGCATCAAAATTATCTTTAATGACATAATAGTTCTACTGAATTTCATTAATTAACTTTTAAAAAATTATTGGAAAATCACCCTCTAGAAGCGGCAAACTTTTTTTGATATACTTGACTAGAGAGATAAGATCTGTACACGAAAGAATTAGATCAATGAGTCATTAATTCTTTTCATGTATAAGTTTTTATTAATATAGACTTAGAAATTAAACGGTATATATACAATTAGAGAGCATGTTTAGAACTTTATACATTTTTTGTTAATGATATACAAAATTTCCATTTATCAATATCAAAAATTTTCCAAACATAAATATATTTATGTATGGAAAATTTCAAATATATGATTATGTTTATATTTATATTTAACCACATATATAAAATATAAATATATATGTTTAATTCGGATACAAAACAATATAAAATTAGTAGAGATATATTCTCAAGGAATCTATCACAATATAGCTGCTTAGATTTCAAGAAAATTAAAAATTATTAAATGCGAGCAAAAAATATGTCAAAAAATAACAGAGAGAAAAATCTACTAAAACAAAAAACTAAAACAAAATGTAATTATGTTTTAGTTTTAAACATAATTACATTTGCAATTAAAGTAATGTAATTAACTAAATAGATAAATTAATTCAAATAATTCTAATATATACAGGGTGAGCACAAAAACATTGCAACATTCCAAGGTTTGAAAGGGTAAAATTTAGCTCTAGCTGTTAAAATCATGCCTAGCGATTCTTTAAAGAAAAGAAATGAAAATTCTGAATCGTAAATATCAATTTTATCAAGATATTCATGTTAATTTTATTATTATTATTTTTTTTTTTTTTTTTTTTTACATTTTTAAATCTGGGAATGTTTTTGTGCTCACTCTGTATATATATTAGAATTGTCATGCTGTGTTTATAATTATATATGTATATAATTATAAAAGAATATGCATGACTCGCAATATTGCATATTTTGTAAAATAAATGCAAACAGTTTATAGAAGTGATTATCTAAACCTATTCATTTAAAAAGGGTTAATTTATTAATCCTTTTTAAATGAATAGGTTTTAAATTAAGGATTAAGGGTTAAAAAGGGTTTAATTTTATTCTGTTTAAATGAAAATTATCATATTAACTTAATCATATTGT
>WUQG02046030.1:0-10476 GCA_011317285.2 Androctonus mauritanicus
GAAAGCGCTACTCTCACACATCCTACAACGTAAATTAAAGTATTTTAACGAAAGGTGTTAATTTCCTGAGTGAATTTTTTTGGACTGCTCATTAGTGCTAGAAAGTTGTAATATTGGAATATACTCTGTATAGAGCAGTAGCAATAAAGAAAGTTTTTTTGTCATTAAACATTTTGATAACTGACATTTCATTGTTTATTTATAAAAAAAACTTTTTTGATTCTGTACAATTGTTTTTTTTGGTATCATATCAAAAATGGAAAACAAAAAGGAGCATTTTTGGCATATTTTGCTTTTTTATCATCAAAAAGTTGAGAATGCTGTTCAAGCAAGAAAAAAGTCATGTGAAGTGTATGGAGATGATGTGTTAACAGAATGCCAGTGCTAAATGATGTTAAAGAATCTAGACATTAAAAACGGTCTTAAAGGATCTAGATATTTTTCTAAGCCTTTCTACACTTATATCGCGTTAATTTTGTTGAAATTTCATTGACTTTAAATTTTGTAAAGTTTTTAGATTTTTAAGCTTAACCACTTATTTTAGAGTAGTTCTCAAAGTGGGCAGTACCGCTCCCAGTGGGTACTGGAGCGGTCTAATGATATGTTTGAAGCTCCAAGTGATATTAGGGGCCACTATATAAAAATCGGTGGTCGTGGAAGAAATAATTGAATGAATGAATGAATTATACAGTAATTTAAAAAAATTTTTATATCTTATATACACAATATTTTTATAGAGCTGGAACTTGAAACAAAATTGGTAATCGGTTTAGTGTGTTATAATTAGGATTTTTCAAATAACTATGTTTAAAAAACCTAGTATTTACCACCACATACTACAGATGAATGGTACTTGGGAAACTTTGCTTTCCCATGTACCATTCATTTTAAAACAATCAGACCATAATTTTTTTCATTTTCCCCTATGAACTAATTTTCAGCACATAAATGTCAAATTCCCGAAATCTGTATGGACAGTGTAATTATGACTGAAAGACTGCGTTTCAAGGATTGCAGGAACAGGAGTATCATATGTCGCTGAATTCAACCCAAGTTGGTAAAGCTCATCTTTCTCATTGAATTTTTTATGTTACTTGTTTAATTGTATTCTTGTCCTCTATGTATTTTAGTTAAATATGACTATATATTTACTGTTAATTTTATTAATATATAAATAACCAACTTCACCATTACCTGAACTGTTTTATTTTTTTAGATATTTTTGTAAAAAATATAGATGTGTGTTTCCTGGGGGCGTTGAGCATTCATTTTTTTTCTAAAAGTGTGCGGTACACTAAAAAAGTTTGAGAAACACTGTTTTAGAGTTTGATTTTGTTACTATGACAACCTAACATCATTTAGATTGTAATGTTCTATTTTGTTTATTCTTTTGTGTATATGCCAGAATATGCCTGAAGTTGATGCAATTAGCATCAAAAACGTTCGTATTAAAAAAAAAGTATTGTTTAATCCTAAGTCTCTGCCTAGTGCTAGAATATAGAGATTGGCAGTGCTAAAACTGATTTGCAAAATTTCATTCTGTCAATTTCAATATTAAAGATGAACCATGTTTTGGAAGACCAGTTGAAGCTGATGAAGACAAAATAAAGATATTGATTGAAGTAAACTGCCAAATAACAACATGAGAAATTGCTATGAGATTGAATTTGTCAAATTTGACCATTCATAACCATATGAAATGACTTGGTTTCATTTCAAAGCTCAATATTTGAGTCCCACACATTCTTAAAGAAAGAGATTTGCTCCCTCGCATTGACCTCTGTGATTTGCTGCTCAAACATCAAGAAAATGATCCATTTCTGAAGCAAATCATAACTGGCAATGAAAAATGAATTGTTTACAACAGTGTTGAACACAAGATCATAGAGCAGAAGGATGAGCCAGCTCAAAGTACTTCAAAAGCAGATAGTCATAAAAATCGTGATGCTCTCTATTTGGTGGGATTTCAAGGGAATCATTTTTTTTGAACATCTACCAGACAAGTCCACAAAATTAATTCACAAGTATACTGCCACCAATTGGACAAATTGAGTGATTCCATCAAACAGAAGAAGCTAGAATTGATTAACAGAAAAAGTGTAGTGTTTCACCATGATAATGCCTGACCTCATACAAATTTGATGACTTGCCAGAAACTGTTGCAGCTTGGATAGGATGTGTTACTGCATCCACCGTATTCACCAGATCTGCAACCTCTGATTATTACTTGTTCTGGTCTTTACAAAATTTTTTAAACAGCAAAACATTTGGTTCAAATGAGAATGTCAAAAATCACTTGGTTTAATTTTTTGCAAGCAAAGATCAAAAGTTCTATGAGCATGGAATCATGCTACTACCAGAAAGATGGCAAATGTGTTGGACCAAAATGATCAATATATAATTGAATAAAATATTTATATACTATGAAAAAATTGTTGTTCATTTTCATGAAAAAAAACAAAATTACTTTCCAAACAACCCTATATTTAATCTATAATAATAATTTCATTATGATATGCATTTATGGTGCAATTAAACACATTACTCAAAATTCTATTTAATTTTTTGATATTTGAATAACCTCAAAGTATTTAAATAAAATATTTCATCAAAATTTCAGCTGAATTAGTAGCTTTCAGTTTCATCAGTTCAGCAAACTTTTAACAAGTTTCCATACCATTTCTCTTAACATTTTGGAAGAAGAAAAAACAATAAAATTAGCTCTTAAATAGGATTAAATAGTTAAGTGCAAAAAGTTAAGTAAAAAACTTGCACATTGCTTTGATTTTATTTTACTCTCAATGTGTTATATTTTAAAAAATGTTTCTATAAGCTTTCAAACTGATAAATAATGATGAAAAAGTTTCTTATAAAATTTTTTGATATATATTTCAATAAAAATCTTAATAATAAAAATCACAGAAGTCTTAGGATAAAAATCAAAAACATAGCTTTATAGCACAGAGGATAATTTTGTAGCATACAAGAGATGATCAATAAAAAGCTTAAGTAGATTCTAAACAAATCAATAGCCCATAGCTATTTATAGTATGCAATTTGGAATATATGGTAAAAACTGATGAAGAGACATTGTAGAAAACCTCATATTAAAGAAATGTAAATTAATAAAAATAAACCATACAGACTGGATATTAATAGGATAAAATTAAAATTTAGAAAGAGCTAAGAAAGATATACTGGAAAAGTACTAACATTTAGCAGAAAGCACAATAGCACATATCAGTTCATTTCTTAGATGTGCAAATAAGTGCTCCACAAGACAAATATAAAACAACATTTATAGAAAGCCCACTTACACACCAGCAATCATACCTGTATGATGATCCAATAAATGATCCAATAAAGTATAAAAAAAGCCTTCCATTTGTTTTTCAAGAAGATATTTCACTCACTATAATAATTCATAGTTAGACAAGAAGAATTTCCACCATTATTCACTTGGGTAAAAAGCATAGCTACACATACAGATTTATGAAGAAAATTTATGATAAGGTCATCAGATTTTTAACTGCTATGCAAGCATCTTTGTAACATCAACCAATGGATGTAGAATCATAAAAATATGTGAAAATGCCTTACAGAATGGCAGAGCTTAGTACAAAGAAAGAATCATCACTGTTACATAAAAAATTGCAATCTCAAAATATCCTACCATCTATAGCATATTGAGAAATGAGAAAGATAAGTTCAACAGAAATAAAGATATTGGGGTTTAAGTAATACCCATCTTTAACAATGATCTCAACTGTTATAAGGAATATGTAGATTTTATCATACATAATTTAGAAGATTGATTGCTTGAACACCAAAAAGACATCAAACATGCCAGCACCAATGCTGTTTTATGTAAACAATTCTACAAATATAATTTGGATATATAATGGAAAAACACAAAGATTCTCAAACATTGCAGATTGCAAAAGAAAATTGTTTACTAATGGAATCTTTAGAAATCTCCACTAGAAACCAGTATGTGTATTATAAATGAAAATCAGTCTAGCAATGTGCTTAGTGCCTAGCTGTATGCATATAAAAAAAGTATTAAATCCAAGTATTTTTCAATATTAGATAGTTTATGTCTAAGGACTATGTATTAATATTAATTTATTAATTTAATTTACACTTTTATAATTATAAATTATATTATTTGTATTTTAATTTATATTTTTAAAAGTATCAATGTTAAATGAAATTAACTTTCTTCTTTTATTTTGCCAATTATGTTTATTATATGTAAACATAATTGGCAAAATAAAAGAACATATCATGTTCAATGTTTAAAATTTGTAATAATCTATTTTGTAATTTCAATGCTCAATTATTAAATTATATTTTTCTACATATCATTGAAGATGGCTCCTGCAGCTGAAAATGTTATGTTTGATTAAATTTATTATTTGTTACATTTAGAAAATACAGGATAATTATTTTACATCAGATATGTTCTTCTGGCAATTGTATATTTGCTAGTTAAACTTTCCACTCACATCATTTGTAATAAAATTTCTTTTGTATGTTTTAGTACTGATTTTTTCAATTAAACTTTCTTAAATATTTTTGTTGAGCTATAAAAATAAAAATTTTAATAGTTCTTGGATATTTTCTACTAAACAAACACTCCAATAAAAATGTATTGCAGAGAAATGTGACTGGATGCAAAGTAACATGATTATATCCTGCTCTCTATCTAATTTTCTTTTTGCACTGCATCACAAATTTCAATATTATAAGTCTGGAATTTTGTCTAAGTGGCCATATTTATTCCAATAGTGAACTGTAATCAGAAAACTTTTGAAATTATAAAAAATACATTTACTTACTTCAATAAATGTCATATTGTTTAATAAATGAAAGTTGAGGATTAGCTTACATATGGATTTAAAATTTTTATGAATTTTTAAACTTTGAAGTCAAGGGATCAGTTTATACATGAATATATATGGTAAATCAACAAACTTTATAAAAGAATCAAAATTATAATACTAACTACTGTATTATTTTTTTCAGTTTCATTTTAATTTAATGAACTTTTACAATAATACAACACATTCATAAAATAACAATAATTTGTTTATGTAAACTATCAGGAATTTCAATTTATAGCAATATAAGTTTTAAAAATAAATAATTGTAAATATTTAGAAATTAAAAAGTAATAATCTGCTAAATGCTGTAAATAAATATTCTACTTCCCCATTGCATTATCTTTCAAAATAATGCATAGACTTATGTAGTTTAAGTTTTTCCTAATTTTGAAAATTAAAAATCTATTTAAATTTTTATATATATTCAGGGAAGGAAATGATATACAAGAGCTATCAGACTTATGTAAATCTGCCTCACATAAATTTAACTCTATGTAAAAAAAATTTTTTTTTATATAAAGATATTTTAAAAATCATCTTTATAATTTAGTATACAATGCAATATTGTTGCAATACTATCATGTAAAATTGGTTAGTATATATACATACACACACTAATCAATTTAATGCATATGCATATGTACATATGAATATGTTTTTGTATAAAGTAATTTGAAAAATATTTTATAAATTTCATTAATATTATGCATAAAATAATGTTTTATATAAAGTCAAACTGTTATTATAATATTACTATAATGACAATTAACAACACTATCAGTAACATAATTGATTCTCTACAGTAAAGTTCATGTATAGCTAGTCCTTGACTTACAACCACTCATATAACAGTGACAAAATCCATTAATTCTGTGACTAGTCAATGCAATTCAATGGATTCAAGTCTCTGACCCAATGATATAGGGAAAGCATCCTTTTTTTTAGTGTCTAATTCTTGTAGTTTTGTGTTCTTTATTAAGATTATATATAATGTCCTAGTAAACATTAATAGTGAAAAATCCATAAATTTTAGGCATGTTTGACTTCCTAATGTTCTGATTTACAATGGAGGAGTTTGGTTTCAAACCCTTCCATTGTAAATCAGATGATAGAAGTCAAGGACTATCTATCTATATATCATAATCATCATATCATATCATATCATATATATCTTGTACCTCATAGCTATGGTAAAATTGAAACATTAGATATAATATGTAATATTATATCTAATGTTTTAATTTTACCATAGCTATGTAAAAATTTAAGCAGGCAAATTTAACTTTCATAAAATTTGATATATATAATATTGCCATAAATGTAAGTTTATATAAATCTGGAAGTTCTTGTATACTAATCAATATCAATGAACTGTGTAATAAAATTTATTTCAAAGCTAAATATATTCAGCATATAGAATATGATATAACTAATTTCTCTCTAATAATAAAATACCTAATTTATAAAATCAATTTCCATTCCTGAATATATATAATATTACAAAAAAATCTAATTGCAAAATACACATACAAACATATATATATTTACATATACTAACCATTTATGATGAGTCTATAAAGTTCTTCATATGAAAAGAGACTCATACTTCTGCTACTTTGCTTTTTCATATAATTCCATCCAAAATCCGTTTCTTCAAAATTCATCAGGATCATTTTGATTACTTCCCAAATAATTTCACATTAATATCAATCACTACTGAAGAATCTCTTAGCTATTCCTTTTATACAACAAAACATGTTTTCAAATCATACTAAATTTCATTCAATAATATGTTTTAACTAGTATATCAGATATACTAGTTAAAACATAGACTATATGCATTTTGCATTTTTTAATTGTTATTCTATAAAATCACAATGCTCATTTTAACCCTTTCCTCTATTTAGTAGCATTATAATCTATAATAAATCATAGTTATAAATTTATTATGAATTATAATTCTAACAAGTAGAAGATAATGATTATAATTTTAAGAAAGAGAAATTAAAACATGAAAAAAATGTGCATAATCTAAATTTCTATGTTACAAAATTATATAGTCTATAAATAGTATTTTAATATTAAAAACTATATGCTATATTCAAAAAAGTTCATACAACATTCATTTTAAAATATTATATATAATAGCAGTTATAATAGCATGTAACTGCTCAATATGCATTATTATTATTATTACTACTACAATATTTTAAAAAATTCAATATTAATAAATAAAATATTCTTACTTTAATATAAAAAACATGCAATGATACAAATTTCAAAAACTTCCTAAAATCATTATATTTCAATATAAAATGAACCTTTATGTTGCAAAATTTTTAATATCAAATAATTTTGAATACTCATAGCATCACCTTCAAGCTTTAGCTTTTTAACCTTATAAAGATGAAAACAATGTTATGAATATAAAATACCTAACTGAATATTAAATATTTTTATTTCTTAAGTGAATTATTTTTTATTGATTAGAATATAAACAATACAAAAGCTCCTCAATTTATATAAAATTTTCATTCTTGATAATGTTATGTAAATAAAATTTTATGTAAGTTAAATTCATGTACATAGTTATTATATAATTAGTATTGTAAAATTAAAGCATTAGATACTCTTTATGTAACTTACATACAAAGCAGGAGATACAGTATTATCATCATAACTTATACATGTACAATTTGAATTATGTTATAATAATTATGAGATACAATAATTTTACTATCATCAAGAATTAAATTATTGACAATATTGTTAACACTTATTACACAATGTCATAATCATCATTATGATACTGATTTATACATTGAATTACATTGATAATTTTTAAAATATTTTTCATGCAAAAATATTTTATATATAGTCAAATTTAAGCAAACTGAATATGCATAAGTCTAGAGGCTCCTGTACATATTTTATTAAAAAATTGCATAAGTTATATATATTTGATATATCATCATTATTATTGATAAAATATTTAAATCAAACTGTAAATTTTATATAAATTATAATATAGACAGTTTCCAACTTTACAAATTAATTCATTCCTAGCACATACTAGTAAAGCAGGAATCTATTTCCCATAGATGTAATGATAAAACAGGAGTTACATTCTCAACAACCAAATTTTACCATATTAACATTAAAGATCAATAAAACACTAGCTTATGTTTAAACTGATTTATTTATTTAAAGAAATGAAAACATAGTCTTTAAAATTAAGCAATTTATAATACTAAAAAAATTATTTGTCATACAAAACTAAAAGTATTTTTATTCATCTATTCATTGACAGATGAGCAGATGAGTTTTTATACAAATGAAGTATAGTCAAAATCTAAAAATAAGTTATTTACATATTGTTCTAATGAAATCATAGTAGACAGAGGGCATGCTACTTCTGCATTATTTTAGTCTGTAAGGTTAGACCATACTTGCCCAATCCCCAGTTGCTTGAATCTTATTTGTCTGATTCCCACTTGTCCAAAGCTGTTTGCCTGATTCCCAATTGCCCAAATTTCATTTGCCTGATTCCCAACTACCCTAATTTCATTTGCCCAAACCTGCTCACTCGAATTCATATCTGCCTGAATCTTATTTGCCCAAATATTAAGTTGTTTGATTCCTATTTGCCTGAATCCAATTCAACTGATTTTAGATTTGTTATGATATCATTTTTCCAAGTTTTATTAACCAGAATGTTACTTTCCTAGAGTTATTTTTTGGTTTTTTTAATTTCCATATTGTGTCTGTTGTATGGGAGGTTCATATCATTTTTCTGTACTGATAAACGGTTATACAAAATTAAAAAAATTTTGGTGACTGCTGACTTAGATAATTATTGGATTCTTTTCTTTCAGAAATAAACTATAATATATTGATTATTGTTTTAAATTAAAATGATATAAATTTAATATTATCAGTCCTATTATAAAATAATAAAAGATTTTTGACTGACTGATATTATTAGAAAAGGCATTCCAACATCTTTAAATGATATATTTAATATTGTTTATAAGGAAAAATTAAAAGAGAATCTTAAGTAGCAATAAAGTAAGGATTTAGAGCATATTACTGTATTATTGTACAAGATCAACTGTTGTTGTACATAGATTTATAATAAGATTCTAATTAAAATTCTTGATGACCAAGGTACAGCTAAACATGCCAGATCTAGTTAAGTCAATGGGCATTTTAATACCCCTGTCTACATTCTTTACCTGCAGTGGAATTTTTTACAAATACTGGAAAGAACATAGAGTGCCAAAGAATAAAAGTTCCATTAAGTTAACTATTGGAAAAGTTTAATTGACCATTTGAAATTGAAGATTCATTTTGCAATTGAAATGCATAAATATATATATTAGTTTTATGAAAAGTAAAAAAATAAATTATTTTGTAAAATATAGACTAAGAAAGTTGACTATTATTGTATTTGTTAAATATAGAAATAAGTAAATATTACAGTAATATAATATTGAATAAAAATATGTGAGAGCACATATCATACAATATTTTTTGTGCTATTGCTATCATTTTAAATGTTAGTACTAAATTAGAAATTTACCTATGTAAATGCATTGTTTGTTTTTGTTTCATCCAATTTTATTTAAATTATCAAAAAATATTAAGTATTATATTCAAAAAATAAAAAAGATACTTAGTAATTAGTGTTCAATAACTTATGTTATACTTTCTAAGCACTTTAGACCAGACCTAAACATTATATCAAAAACATGAGTTTATTATGCAAAGGAACGCTTTTGGCGTACATGCCATCTTCAGCTCATACAAAAATGGAATAAGAACAGTACACTAATAAAGAATGTTCTTATTCCATTTTTGTATGAACTGAAGATGGCATGTACGCTGAAAGTGCTCCTTTGCGTAATAAACTCATGTTTTTGATGTAATGTTTAGGTCTGCTCTAAAGTGCTTAGAAAATATAACATACTTAGTGACGTATCGTTAAGAGCAGTTTACACAGAATTCATCTTATATAAACACTAATTGTTTTAGAAAAATACAGTGTAATTTTTATAAAAGTTTTATGGCTTATAAAATATGAAAGAACACATAATTGCTGATAAGTTACTAAATTTTTATTTTCCTTAAAAAGAATTTAAAAAATTAATTGTAGTAAACGTAACCATACTAGCCAAACTAAGCTTATATAGTTTGTGTTAATTAACATGCTTTTGAGTGTATGATCTTGCCAAATCATGATTCATGGGACAATCAGTTCTTCTGACAATGTGTTAAGTTATAGGAAATCTGTGAAATTTTCGTTTTCAAAAAGAAACAGTAAAATCAACAGAATACTTTTATTTTCTATTGCTTACAAATAATGTATAAAGGAAAAATAATATACAATAATTAATCAATTTGTTCTTTGGAAAATAATAAAATAAATAAATATGTGGCTATTGGATGATGAGAAAAAATCATAATGACGTGTTATTGGTATTGTGAAAAAAGAAAATCAGAAAACTGCAGAGTGTATTAATAACAGTTCTTTGCAGTAATTACATAAGTGTTGTTCTTTATCCAAGTGTTGTTCTTGTCCAACACTAGT
>WUQG02046041.1:0-10475 GCA_011317285.2 Androctonus mauritanicus
TACAAAAAACACCTGTGGAGACTTTTAACATGCTTTGTGAAGATATGGAAACCAAGTTTTGTCACAAAGTTGTATATTTGAACGGTACAAAGCAATTTAAAGATAGGCACACAAGCATTGATGATGATTACCAATCTGGTTGGCCATCAACCTTTTTTGATAAAAAGGAAATTATTCATTACTAATTCATCCCTGAGGGAGGTTCTATTAATAAAACTGTATATTTTGATATTTTTCATCATTTAAGAGATGAAATTAGGAGGAAAAGGCCAGAATTTCAAAGAAACGGCTGGAAATTGCTGCATGATAATGTTCTTGTGTATTGTGTTCAAATAATTATCCAGCATCTAAATAAATATTCTGTGACTGTTTTGCAACATCCTTTGTATTCTCCTGACCTTGTGCCTTGTGATTTTTACTTGTTTTTGAGATTAAAAAATATACTTAAAGGACAAAGATTTCAGAATGAAACAGAGGTTAAAGCCACTGAGACAAATGTGATAAAAACAGTTTCAAAGAATGACTTTTCCAAAGCATTTACCAAATTTTCTGATCAATGGAAAATTATGTGAATAATCAAGGCCAGTCCTTTGAAAAATTTGATAGCTAGATGTATGTACATATTTTACATTTTTTTTTTTTTTTTTTTTATAAAATCTTGGAACTTTTTGATCCTACCTTGTATACTCAACAAATATTTTTCAATATTTGCAAATACAAAAAACATAATTTCACTGTTATAGATTTATGTATAAAATAAATTAACCCAAAAAAATTTTGAAATTTTTTTAATAAAAATAAGTTATAAGTTTATGAATATTAATTAGGCTTAATTGCAAATGATTGCTGGCACATCTGATAATAATTAAATAGTTAACATATATAATAACAATTAAATAGTTAACATATATAATAACAATTAAATAGTTAACATATATAATAAATTGGATTTACCTTTGTGGTCTATCTTCTTTATCTAAATGAAATCGAATAAATGCTCTTTCAGCATCTTCTCTTTCCTTTTCTGTTATAGCGCTCCCATTTAATATTTTAGCACATGGAAGTCTTGCAATTAAGTGCTGACGACGTTCTTTTTCTGAAAGTCCCTAATAAAATTTATCCAATATATAAGAACTTCAAATTTTTTAATTATTCTCTTTAAATTATCTTTTATTAAAATTATTTAAAATATTCTGGGCAACAATATAATTTTATATATGCATTGTTTATGGTTTTGTTTTCATGTAATTTATATGTTAAGTATTAATCAGTAAAGAATATCAAAGTAAGTATGTTAAAGTATATAAAGCATATTAAGATATGTAAATTGTATCATGATTTTGTAATTTTATAATGTTATTTGAAATTCCAATGCCATTCAATTTCAATGATATTGATATGCTATATAAGTTTCAAACTATAAAATTCTAGATACATTCAATCTTTCTTAACAATGCATCTTAGGTCAATATTTTATTGTTACTTCATTATTATATGATACAATAATAAGATAATATTTTGGACTAATCTTTGGTCTGTCTTTTAGTTTATAACAATGTACAAATTTTGATTCTTCATAACTTTTTTAACTATATGCTTAATATATATTTATTCTATTAAGCAAATTTTTTTCAAAAGATATATAAATTAAGATAACTGGTATGTATTTGTATTTTATATTACAATTATCTTAATTTATATATTTCTATTTTAATTCCTTTTTTGGCCAGAAAAAAATATTTATTAAGATAAGTAAGCTTATATATGAATTAACTAAAAATTTTTCATAAAATTTATCAGATCAGTTTTGATGCAACCCTGTTGCATCTTCATACTAGTCATATTTATTCTTAACAAAAGATCTTTCTGATTCTGTTATTAAAAATACATGGATATATATCAAAATATATCTTATTTCTTACATCAGAATAATGAAAAAACTACAGTTGTAGACATTCTGCCACTTATACAAAAATAAAAAGAGCAGTACAGCACTAAGCAGAAAAGAATGTTTTTTATTTCTTTTATAATGAAAAAAGTTTTTATAAACATAGCAATGTTATGTTGTTAAAATACTGCACTTAAAAGAAGTATGCATGTTTTATAATAGCGTTTTTTCAAAGATCATAAAAGAAGAATGTCTCTCCTGAAACAAAGAAAAAAGTCTATATTAAAGATCATAAATATTCTTGAAATAATATCATTATATCTCTTACATTGTATGTATAACAATTATAATTATATTGATGAAAAATATGGAAAAACATGTTTTTTCTTATTTAAAGGAAACATGTATTTAATCAAAGAAATAATTTTAAAAATAAAATTGACAATATAGTTTAACATTTTCTTATGTTTTTTCCATTTTAGATTATGCTTCCAATTTTTTTTAATTTATTTCATTAATTAAATATCTTTCCTTTACAATCTTTGAAAAACACTACTATAAAATATGTTATTTAAAAAAATAAGTGCACCATTTTTGAGCCTATATTTATAAGAATAATTTCATTATTTTGATGCAAGAAATTTATGATTTGATTTTGTTCCAACTATTATGGGACACTGTATATATATACAGAAGAACTAACTAAATCTGTCACTAATTTAATTGAAGATAATTGAATGAATTTTTTTCTGTATTTTTACTTCTTTCCATTCAAAAAATATTAAAGACCAGTTGAATTGATTAGTTTTAAAATGCTAGAAAACTGCAGTCTGCACTTCAAAACTATGGACTTGAAAAGAAAAATAAAGGCTTCCAGACTTTATTTTCCTTTTTTAATTCTTGTATTGCAAAAATGAAACTTATTGATATATATTTAAATTCATTATTATCTTAAGTAATTTTAATGCAGATATTGACAAAACTTACAATACAAAATGATATTATTATTGATTAAATCAAAACTATCCTTTAACACAATACAGAGTGCTTTAGATTATAAATAAACTGCTTCACAGAACCAAATTTGTTATATCATTTAATCCTTTAATGCAATACAGAGTGCTTTTGGACATTTGTCCATTTCAGTACAGAAAAAGCAATATTAGAACAATAGAATATTAAAATGCTATTTAATTTAAAAATTAATATGCATATAAACATAAATCAATATAATAACATAGTGGTGAAAAACAACAACAACAAATAAAAAAATATAAATGACAAGAACACAGAATATCAAAAAACAAAAACAGTCATGATAATTGCATATACTGTTAAACAACTTTGCTTCTCAACATAAGTCAGATAAGAAAAACTAAGCACCATAAGCATTGCTTATGGTGCTTAGTTTTTCTTATCTGATTTATAATTGCATATTTAAGTATTGGACAAGACAAATTTACATGTAGAATCAAAAAAATACCTACCATCTCATTTGTGCTCACATGTAAAACTGCTCTAGATGAGTTCAATGCAACTCATGATGCAGAATTCTTTGAGTTGTGGAAATCATTGATGATGACTTTTACAACATATCAATCAGCTTTAAAGAAAATGGTATATTTATAACAAAAGTCCAAAATCGCTTATATTAAATAGGATTGATGGTAGTAGTTTGAGTTTTGCATGGGAATCATCTCATCCAATACTTAAATATGTAGTTATTATGATTATTTTTATTTTTTTTTAACATTCTGTGTATTTGTAATTTGTATTTTTTATCATTTGTTATTCTTGTTTTTTACCAATTTGATTTGCTTGTTTTTTTATCATATTGATTTATATTTATAAACACATTAATTTTTTAATTTAAATATCATTTGAATATTCTAATGTTTTTTTTCTTTATACTGAAGATGGATAAATGTTTGAAAGTACTCAGTGTTGTACTAAAAGATTAAATAATGTTATAATAAATTTGGTTCTATAAAATAGTTTAATTTATCTATAGTAATATTGTATATAAATATTATTACTTTTATTGATGAATAATGTATGGCATAAAAACTTTAGCCATGCCTTGATTTCGAAAGTTACATTTTGGTAAATGGGAATTGAGCAACTGAGAATCAAGCAAATACAGTTTTGTGTAATTTGGACAACTAAGAATAAAGCAAGTGTAATTCAGGCAAATGGGATTCAAGTAAGTGAAGATTAGAAAAATAGGATTTGGGTAATTGGGGATAGATGTGCCAGTCAAAGCCAGATCATATTCTGAAAGAATTATTGGAATTACAAGAGAATATGCAAAAATTTGGTGATAATTCAAAAATTGAATTTTTAATTATGTGTTAATCTGGAATAAAAATTGTAGATGTAAAAGTAAACATAGAAAATTACCAAAGCATAGAAATACTCTGTATTTTATTTAATAATATATTTTGAAACAGTGTTTTACTGCATATGTATAAAATTAATGCAATCATTTTGGGAAAATTGAATTTTTAGAATTAAGTTATAATTGTGCAGTTTCAGAAAAATTTCAAAAAAGTTTTTTGTTATAAGTATGCAATAATTGTTAATTTACACATACTATATATAGAATTAAGATTCATTATAATGAACTTAAAAAATATAAGGATTTATCCAATAAATAGATAAGTTTTTTGAAAAAAAAATCATATACACCTAACCCTCAATTTGCATGGTACTTGAATTGCAAGATTTTTGTTTAACATAGTTTAAGAATAGCAAAAAAAAAGTATATATGCATGTATGTATAATTAAAAGGCTTGTTACCTAATAGTCAATCCATGAATAACAAAAACTTTTGGTTGTTATTCCATCAGTATTAGCCAGCAATTTATTTATATATATGTTTATACATATACATGATCATTTATATAAGGGGTTTAATTTTTATATAACATCTAATTTTTGAAAATTTTTTAGAAATGGCAAATAACATGTACAAATAATGTTTAAATAATAAAAATAAACAATCATTTTAATCTTTCAAATAAATTATTTCCCATTAATTAAGTATGATGTCTGGCAACATTTTAGTCTACCCACTCACAACTTCTTTTCCAATTTCAAAAATCTCTTTGGAAACAAATTTGAAAAATTTCTGAGAAACAAGGAAAAGAAAGTTAGTAATAGTAATGATAACATTCAACTAAAATGAAAGACTGTTTTTATATTAACAAGCAAAGAAAATACTAAACAAACAATGTTTTCAAAAATTTTGAAGATTTTGCATCTCATTTTTTTTACTGTGCACATTTATTATTCTTAAAATCTTGGTATACATAAAAATAAAGTATTAAATTCATTTTAAAAAAACATATAAATTATTTAATTGAGTGTTATACTATCAATAAAGTATTAAATTAGCATTCTTTAACAGCTATTATTCTAAGAATCTTTATTCCAAGCAAATGTTTCCAGTGGAGTCTCCACCATCATCAGGCTAACAAATCTTTTAATTACAAGAGACTAAAGGAACATAGAAAAGACATTGCAACTAATAAATTAACAACCACCCTAGCAGTGGAAGCGTATAACACTGACAAAGAAGTAAAGTGGGAACAAGCTAGAATAATTAAACCAATCACCATGAAATCCCAAGCCATAATTGAAGAAACAATTGAGATCTTAAAGAGGCAAAAAAAAGAAAAACTTATAAATGACAGACCAACTATGGAAGTACCAACATCATTGAAATATTTATTAAAAGAATCAAAAAGGAAGGACAGAAGTAAAACAGTATGAATGACAGTGGGAGGACCATTGAGTAGATGTGTGTATGATACCAGCTGAAGATAGTGTTTTTTTATGTAATGCGTTTTATTATATTTTATTTGTTGTGTTTTTCATTTCTTTACATTTATTCATTTTATTTATGTTTATTTGTATTTTATTGGCTATTTTGAGTAACTATAGTAACTTAATGTTTTTCTAAGACGACATATTCGATGTTCTTTTATATTTAAAAGATTTGTTAGCCTGATGATGGTGGAGACTCCATCAAAAACATTTGCTTGGAATAAAGACTCTTAGAATAACAGCTGCTAAAGAGTGCTAATTTAATATTTTATTGATAGCTTGAACATTGTAAAGCAGTTGAACGAAAATATGACTTGATCCCAGTCTTAGTTTTTGACTCTCTCTAGAACCTTTCCCCCATTTATATACAAATGTTAGTGTCAATTTACATGATTTTCATTTACATAGTATTTTTGTAGAATCAATCTATTGTGTAAATCTAGGATATGGTATAATTTGAAATTGTTTAATTCAACATTTGATCTCATTATTAATTAACCATTCTCTTGTCACTTTAACTTTGTTCCAAGTTTTCTTAACTTGTTGTGCCTCGACATCAAAATTCTCATATATTAAAAAAAACTTGGAATGAAGTTAAAGCAGCAAGAGAATGGTCAATTAATCAAATGTTGTTTAATTCAAAGTGATTTTTTAGTCCCAAGTACTTTGAATTAATGAAGTTTTACTGTAATCCTATGAATATCTCAAATGATGGACTGGATGATATAGTTCTAATAACACAATACAATATCTTTTAATAACAATTAATAAATTTGATACAAAATGCCATATAATTTGAGCATATCATCACCAACATTCCAAAGTCTTAAGATACAAAATTTTATTACTTTTAATATTTTATTATAATAAAATTTAAAAAAGAACAAAAATATTGAATTTATTAGATTGTCCTGAAAGTTCATATGTTTTTTTGCAGTTGTCAATAGGTATAAACTATAGTAGTCAGAATATACAAGTTATTATTTAGTTTAGTTATGTCCTTGAAAGATAGCATTGTAAATATCATAAAAGTTTATGATTTTTTCAGAATAAAGACAAATCACATTAGTTAGTTTTATTTTCATCATGAATGTCAATAGGATTCATTTGGAACAAGTAATGTTATACAAGTTTAAAAAAGGATTTTCTGCAATTGATGCAACAAAAAATATATGCAATGTTTATAAGGATAATGCATTATCTGGATATAGCTGTCAGAAATGGTTTAAAAAATTTTGAGAAGGAAATTTAATCCTAGAAGATGAGCTACACTTAGGACATCCTTCTGTCATCAATGACCTTGACATTTCTATATGGATTACAAGTAAAGTGACCAGACATCCTGGTTTAGCTGGGACAGTCTTAGTTTTTGACTTTCTCTCACAGCTTGAAAAAATATTCTGAATTTGTCCCAGTTTTGAATAAAATATCTCGGATTGTTTCATTTTTTATTTATAAATAAATACTTCATATTAAAATTTTAAAAAAAGATTAACATCTTAAGAAGCTAATTTTTTAAAATTAAATCTAGTTAGTTTTAATTTTAAAAAATTAGCTTCTGAAGAATTCTTCTTCCCAACTTTTACTATATATACAGTAGAATATGGTCAACCTAACATAACCAATGTGCATGAATCAATCTGAAGAAAAAGTAATAAAAGTAATAATAAAATATAGTATTTATGTTTCTTTATCTCTTCCTACTTTCTTTTTGCAAATTTTTTAATAATTTACTTTTTTCATTGTTTTTCAAAAAAATTTTTTTTGGATTTTGTCCAATCCACATCCTACACCAAATATGCCCCCAATATAGGTTGAAATTCAGAAAATCTGATCACTTTAATTACAAGTAACCATCAATTAACCCTCAATTAATAACAAGAGAACTTGCTTAGATACTTAATGCATAAAAAATACCTATCAAAAACATTTAAAATCAATGGGATAGATCAGTATGATGTCCAAGTTTCACATTAACTATCTGAAAAAAATTAAATGGATTGAGTTGCAGCATGCATTTCTCTACTTTATCATGTTAACTTTGAGCCATTTTTTGGAAAGAATAGCAACTGAAGATGAGAAATGGATCCTGTATGATAACAAAGGGAGAAAAAAAATACCATAGTTGTCTAAATGAAATTTGCCTTTACTTCCAACGCCAAAACCAAATTGTCATAAAAAAAAAAAGATCATGCTCAGTATTTAATAGAATTTTAAAGAAATAATTTATTATGGGCTGCTAAAAAAAACAATAAAACTATTAATTATGAGCTGCTAAAAAAAACAATAAAACTATTAATACAAACAAATGTTGTGTTCAGTTTGTCAATTTAAAAGAGGAAATTGCAAAAACATGATTGTCATTAGCAAACAGAAAAAACATAATTTTCATACTACTAAGGAATGATTTGCAATAGTATATAGAGCTGTATTTAGGGTAGGACATTCACCCTGAGCACTATTACAGAAAGGTGCAAAAATAAGTAAAATAAAAAATAAAATTTTATATCTATTAACAGAAATATTATATCCATGAATGCACTATATTTCAAATTTATAGTTAATAAAATTCATCATAAACTAAAATATATATATTTTTCTATTTCTTATTTAATAAAAACTTTCTATAATATTTTGAAATTTTAGGAAAAGTAGGGCACAATATTTTAATTTTTCCTGAATGCCATAATCACTAGATATGCCCTATGTTCTATACCAATTCTTATCTAAATGCATAGACCTAATTATATATGAATTTTATGTTATCTAATAATACAAAATAATCTTTATCAAAACTTTTATAATCTACAAAATTATAATTTTAATAAAGATGAGAAAGTAAAATTAAGTTTTAATAAATTTTAAAATGAACAAATTATATCATACTGATGGCATTGCACTGTTCAGCTACTTTTTATACTTTTACATGCATAGAATTTTTTTTGTTCAAATTTTTGAGTTCTTATTCAATCATTTTATGTAAGAGAAATGTGATAATAAAATGACTAAATAAGAACTCAAATAAGATGCTTCTTGTTTATATAAGATAAAGTGACAAATTTTAAAAAAGAAATAATACAGATGCACCATGAGCAGTAGCATTTGCAGGATTTTGTCAAGGGGGGTTTATTTTGAAATTTGTTACATTTTGTCACTGAGGCTTCCTCTAGTTTTACAAGTATTACTACTACTATCTTCACCACCACTACTATTAATACTACTATATTAATTCTGCTACTTGTAACTTTCCAGTTTTCATTTTTTTTCAAATAGCGCTTGTTTTGAGATATCTGTACAATGTGTTACAATGCCCAAGGGAGGGGTTTAAACCCGGAAACCCCCCTTGCGTACGCCACTGACCATGAGTATTAAAAAGTAGAAAGTGTTAATTGTCAATGCAAATGTGGATGTTGTATAATAAGCAGAATTAGGTAAGTCTCTGGCTTTTATAGTATATTCACTGAATTTAGATAACTTAATAGCACTCTGGTAAAAAAAAAAAATAGAAAGCTTGGGATTTTAAAAAATTTTGGCTCAATAAATTCTTTGTATGTTCAAGAGAACAATGATAGAAGATATGGAGATAATGGAAACTATTAAAACTGGATAAGGACTGCAATATCAAAGAACAGTTATTATGTAATAATTTAGACTAAAGCAATAAATCTCTTTTATTATATAAAAAATTATATGGGAAAAAATTTTATTAAAATAGAATTATTCAATGATAGCATAGGCTGGTTTCATAAATTGAAGAATAGATCTAATCTTACCAATTTAAATATCATCAAAAAATTTGTAGCACTAATCATCAATATTTTTTGCTGTAATTAATAAATTTGACTTAAACTAAACTGTCTTTAATATTTTGATATAAATTGATGTTTACACTCAAAACTGACTTAACAGCAGTCTAACAATATCATGAAAGTGTACTCTGGCAATGCAAAATTTCTTTTTAATAATTAGTAAAAATTTTTGTATTAAATTTAAAAAATAAGATATTTTAAATATGATGCTTATCTAATTTGTACAGTACAGAGTAGATCTAGGAGAATATTTTTAGATAGATTTCAAACATTTTCTAGCATAATAGAACAGACATAAATTTGAATAAAATTTACAAACTACAATTCTATTATACTTTTATATTAATGAAAAAATTTATCTTTTAAATAATATATTTAAAAACTAAATTTTTTCATTAATACATTTAAAGGGTAAGTCAAAATTCCTCTAATGGAGAGATTGTTGTTCTGTTTCTGGTGGAAAATATTTCCCAACTAGAAGAACATAAGTAAAATTAAAATAAATAAAAAATAGAATTTTTGAAATATGATTTTTTAAGAAATCAGGTACTGTTTCTGGTTTTATGTTATTAATAAATTGTTATTCAAGTTGCAAATACAGTAGAAGCCGCTTATTGTAATCACTTTGGGACCGGTCCATTTTAATAACAATAACCGATTGATAACATTAAGCAGTGCTTATCAAAAAAGTACAATTTTCAAATTTTTTTATTACAGTATTATTATATAGTATATTCTGTACTTATGCTGTTATATACAGTGTAATCGCGATTCAACATTTTCTTCAGGACTCCTGAATAAACTATGAATACGGGAAAATGATAAATGCGGTGCTATATAAAATGAAAAAAGATTAAAAGATAACGCTAATAATAATAATAATAATATAAAGCTCTAGAACAGATCGACAAATACTTGTTGAATTTTATACTGTATATTATTTAATCAAT
>WUQG02046052.1:0-10475 GCA_011317285.2 Androctonus mauritanicus
AACAGACATAAAATGGCAAAATGACATATCTTTCATCAAATTCATTCCTACTTATTACTTAACACCATCATTATCCGATTTTTTGATAATTCCTCAAGTGATGGTGAATTAAAAATGATGAAAACCTTCAAACATATGGAGGATTGGATTCGTCGAGAAATAGACTCTTGGAGTTGAGCATAATGAGATATATAATTGGAAAAAAAGACGAAAATAAGAGCAAGAATCTCTTTATTTTTATATCGATTTCATTCCGGCTTCATTTCATTCTATTATTTTGATAATTCTTTGGAAATCTGTTTTTTTATTATTGTAAATTCTGTCAAGTTAAATTATCATATTTATTAATTTATTTCCAAAAATTTTGGGTGAAAAATTTACGAAAATCCTTTATTCATTGAAAAACTCTGTCAAAAAGTGGAATTTTTTACTTTCCGGAAAAATTTTTCATCAAAATAAGAAACTTTGGTAGAATGTTCTGCCTCAATCACTAGGTGGAAAACTTTTGAATTTTTACTCTAAAATTTTTTAGTGCACTTATTTGTTACTTTTTTATCACATCGTTTTTTGTGATTTTGGTTATTCTTATTATTATATGTAATGACTTTTGATTGTTTTTATTGAATATCATAGTTGATTGTATACACTCTTAAACTGAAAGTGTCGTTTTCGACAATTTAGGGTGTCGGTTTGACACTTTTTCGGTGTCGTTTTTGACACTGGTAGGTATCGAATTTTGACACTAAAAGTGTCGTTTTTGACACTTTGAGGTGTTGTTTGAATATTGTAGCAAACGACACTTTGAAGTGTTGAATCATTTGACACTTTTAAGGTGTCGTTTTTGGAAATTTTTTTTTTCTTATTTGAGCTTATTTTTGACAACTACTTTTCTGGTCAAAGTATTTTTCTGCCAAAACTTTTTTTTTGTGAAATTTTTTTTTGATCAAAATTTTTTTTTTTGAGAACATTTTTTTTTGGAGAATTTTTTTTTGCCGGCAAATTTTTACTCTAAAAAAAATTTGTGGGCGAAAACAAAATTTTGAAAAAAAAAAGTTTTGGAAAAAAAATTTCAAAAAATGAAAATTTTGGACCAAAAAACAAAAATTTTGGATGAAAAACAAATTTTAGAAAAAAAAAATTAAAAAAAGAAAACGACACTTGGAAAGTGTTAAAATCACACCCTAAGGTGTCGTTTGGCTAAACCAACGAAACGACACTTTGGGTGTCAAAATCAACACTTCAAAGTGTCGTTTGAAAACGACACCTCGCAAAGTGTCAAAAACGACACTTTCAGTTTAAGAGTGTATGTATAATTTTTTTCCCTACAAAGTTACAAAACCCGATAAATTCAACTGTTTTGAAGGCGATTTCTTCATGACTCCGATCCGATTTTCAGATTTACAATAATTATTTAGACTATCAAACTATGCTTCTCATTTTTTTTTTGAAATAACAGAACAAGAACTTTTGACCTTTGTCGATGACAAATTTTGATTCTAGAGACAAACAAAAAATGTAATCACCACCCCCAAAGTTTTTCAAATGCATGGTTTTTATTCATTATAGATTTAAAAAATTCACAGCACTTTTACAAAAGAAAGGTTTATATCCTCGCCACGCCCAAATAAGTTGACTGCAGCAGTTAGGCAACAAAATGCAATATATTATGTTTATTTGCGTTCACCGACAACAAAAGTCGAAAAGGTATACATACATGTTCTCATTTCACAAAATTCCGTTAATCAAAACTTTGACGAAAAATTATCAATGTGTATTTCTACGCTTTTACCTAGTGTATGACGCGCAATGGTAGAAAACTGATCCAAAAAATGAAAGTATATTTGTCTTATTTATTGTGAGAAAATCAGAGAATGGTACGCGTAACGCATATATACTCTGTAAATAATTTATACAACGATATTTTATCAAGAGAAAGAACTATTTAATTTCTGAACAATAGATTTTTGGAGGCTCACAAGAGACTGCTGAGTCGGAAGAAATTGTGAAGTATGTTATTCACAATTTTTAAAGGGAACTCATAACGATGAAATGATGACTTTCAATAATATCGTTCTTGAAAGAAAATTGGGAGGAAGGAAAATAAAAACTGATGCGCGTACTATAGTTCTTTTGACGATATGCGTGATTTTGCCGAAAAGTGTACTTTTTGTCCTCTGGTAAATCTTCTGAAATTTAGATCCCTTATTAAAGTTGTATTGGAAAAAATATCAACACGTGTGAAATTCGCAAAGTAAACATAAAATTTGTGTTATTCGATCATTTTTTCTTCCTCAAAATTTCAGAAGTATGGAATTTTATGTGATTTCTAAAACATTTTCTTATTTTTTTCGGCGAAATCGCTCATATATATATATTATCGATTTATTATCCTTTTGAAACTTTCCGCCTGCATCTAAGAGTTATTTGATTGAATTTTGGATAACCTTTTTGTTTATGTCGTAGTTTTTTAGACAACTCGGTCTTTTAGACAAATTTTCCCATATTTTCAAATATTTTTACTTATATAACTTCTGAACAAAGCGTTTTAGGTAAGAAACTATACAAACTATTTTATTCATGAATAAAATAGTTTAACTGCAGCTTAAGAAAACACGTCATTTGAGCTTTATCAGACCTAGGTATTCTGACTGGTTCTTTTGTTATTAACAAAAGTTTGCGATAATGACTTAAGTTGACCAGACAGAATTTTTAGGCCCAATAGGCCTAAAAATTGACGTGTTTGATAAAGTTAAATAAAATTGGTCTGCATATTTTCTTACCTGAAACGCTTTGTTTAGAAGTTATAAGCAAAACTAGGGGAAGATTTGTCCAAAAAACTACGACATTCATATCCACAGGACTTATAATCTCTGAATTATTACTATATCCTGACTAGAATGATTCAAAGATCGAAATTTGGCTAACTCTTTCTAAATTTTCCATCATTTGGGCTTCAAAACTTATGAATTATGGAAAAACAAACAACTTTAACCCTTGCAAATAATGTGTATATTAATTACTAATACATCACTATGCGTGACTGTGCGTGTATTGTTACAAGCACGCACAATAACAATAGAAAGATCAAAGATTATTTCGCAATCTCACAAATTTAATTTAAAAGATTCAGAGGTATGAAATTTTAGGTTACTGATTTATTCAAGATTTATTATTATTTGTATTGAATCATTTTATTACAACCACCCAGGCCTACGACCGTATGGGGGTGACAACTATAATAACTTTAATATTTACTAACACATATATCACTTTACGTCATTATGCGCGTATCATTACATGCACACATAATAACAATAGTATGAGATAAGATTTTTTCGCCAACTCGCAAATTAAATTAAAAATATATCTTTCGATAAAACAATAATAATAACAGCATTCTCCGAGGCAGAGTTTCTTGCACCATTATCATTATATCCCCTACAATATGCTAACATTGCCCAGATATATATGAGAATCAAACGCGCAAAAAGAACTATAATCGTTCAAAAATTATAATAAATATTTCTTGAAATCTCGCGACAATTAAGGCTGATTTTTGTGCTGTTTTCAGAATAGGCCTAATTTATGATCGGAAACATTTAATTGCATTACAACGATCGATAATTAGATATTATAGTAGTACAGTGAGATCAAAACTCAACTCATAAATTTTTCAAAGATCTCGCTGTTAATAATTATTATCTATTTACAAACATTAATTCAAAAATAATTACAATCATGCATTTGTACAATAATTTTTTATATTCAATGAATTTGAAGTTCATTTTACAATATTTTCAATATAAAAATAGTACTTCACATAATATCTAATATCTACATTTTTGAAAGACTTCAAGTAATAATGAGTATGAACGAACCAGCATTCACTTAAAAACATTATTTAATACATTTTGAATAAAACTTTGGAAAATTTATAACGGAAAATTGAATATAGATTATTTGTATACATGTAATATGGAAATGATTATTTATCAAAAAGCTTAGCCTTTTTTCTATACTGTTTCGTAACAATTTTTTTGTGATTCAGATTTTCCATATAACTTTTTCCAAGAAAATGCCCACGCATGGGAACAAAATAATTTAAGAAACGCAGTGTTTCTAATTTTTGGTGTTCTTGACAGCCTATAAATGGCAACTGATCCATGCAACCGACTTCGTCCAAAATTTGGTACATTGTATCTGAATTCACCCCGCATTTTCCTACGGTTTGGAGGACGATGGATTCTATCTTTTCGCCAAGTGCTTGAACAGTTTCACTTGGATAAATGAGTCCACCAAAATTCATCAGCTCGATAAATCTATGATTTTCGTTACGATTTTTTGTAACAAATGTTTTTTTACAATCGCAACATTTGCAGACCTCATTTAATCGCCTGATGGAGAATCCTAAAACATAAGCTAAAATTTGTGGGCTTGTATGGGCAACATCGTAGGAGTGGTCGATTAACTGAGGTACTCTGGTTTCATGACTTATGTTATTTATATTACTATTATTTTCTGCATTGCTATTAAATAACACGTAACTATCTTCCATTTCATTTTGATCATCATTTATGTACTCATTATCCATCAACTCTTCCATGCCTGCCTCTTGGTTTCGTAACTTGTTTTCTACAATATCATCTAGCTTAGTTAGGAAGAGATTGATTTCTTTCGTTTTTTTCGTTTTGATTGAATCTTCGACATTCATGAGCATTTTGACCAGTTCTACTCCGCTCACGTTGGACCCTTTGACGGGTTTGATTAGAGACCGCGCGCAGTGTAGTTTGAAAACTTGCAAAAAAGTTAAAGGATCAGGATGATCATTTGATCCACACGAAGCTCTGATGCTACCAAAAAATTTCTGAAACAGAAATATAAAGATGTTGATAAGTTAAAAACTGCAATTTTATATAAAAATAAAAACCTACCTCCAGAACATCTTGTAAAATTCTAGCAGTCATGAAATAATCGTAATGGTGTTTTTCAATCAGAAAGTCACAAAGATCTAGAGTAGCTTGTAAAGAAACCTTAAATCCGGTCAAAGTGCTGGCTGACATTGGGAAAGCCACTTTTTTGTCTTTGCAAATTTTTTCCCAACGTTCTAAATAGCTAATAAAATCTTTTATTGCCTGCAAATTAGCAAAAATATATAATTTAACGTATGTCTTCGGACATCTTATATTGATTTTTTACATTGTCATTTATTCATTACCTGTGCATGCTGATTTTCTGGTCTCAAGGCATCCTTACAGCTTCGCGATGTCATTGCACTTATTAAAGCATCAAATTTTTTTATAAAAGCAATTGTCGGATCAGAATCAATTAAACCATCTTGGTTTTTATTCAATTCCATAGCTGCCCATACTCGCCTGCTAAAAACCTCAAATGCCATCGGAACATTCATCTTTTGATATCCTTGTGGATCTAAGTGCGCAGGTGTTAATTTGTATGCACCTGATAAATTTGGTTTACAATAATTTTCTATTGATAAAAGAGCAGACCAGTGTCTTTTGAACACCCAACCATCAGGAGTCTGAAATAATCAAAATTGAAAATAAAATAACAATAGATGAGTCATTTGCTCATGCGTTGAATTTTACCAAGAATTCATTCAAATTAAAAAATCCATTCCGAGCACATTTAATGAGATGAGAAAAGTCCGAAATAAATCTTAGGCGCCTTTCCGGATCACGGGGATGTTCGCAAGATGTGTTATTTTCATCTATTCCTAAAGCAGTCCATACCCCTCGGTTCCAGGATGCACCATCGGAAACTACAACATCTATAAAAAATCCAGCTTGCTCAATCAAAAGTATTGCTTCTATGACTAGTTTTTTTAAAAGGTCGCTAACGCAGCATCCTTTGCTTAAAAATGCCCCAAAAACTTGAATCCAAAACCCTTTAAAGGGTTGAAACAGGAATACCAGGGCATGGTCACCTGGTTGATTCTTTTGAGACTCTGGTGTGTACTTGCCCAAGTCAACAAATCCTTTAAATTGCTTAGAATTTTTTTCAAGGTAAACACCTTCACTTAATTTTATTTCATCAACTACAAGAGACCCTAAAAAGGCAAAAACTCGGTGTTATAATTCCAATTTATAGAAAAAATTTTTTCAGAAAAAGTATTTTACCTCTCTTATCAGCTGGCAACATTCTAGAACCTTTGAATTTCAAGCAATCAAGGACTTTTTTCTGGAAACCGTAGTTCGTGTCAATATTCTCGACGTATTTACAAATAGTTTTTCTGCAAGGCAGCATCAAAATTTGACGTTCTCTTACGTATTCGTAAGCTGATTTATCTTTTAAATAAAAACAAAGGCATTCATAAATATATTCCATTGTATAACGACGTTGCCTCGGTAAAATTGAAGAAAATGCAAAAATATGTCGAATAACTTCTTGCTGTACTTCAGGAAGGTCAGCCATTTTTTGCTCTAAGTCATTATTTCTTGGTCCTATTTTTAATAAACTTCTTCTCAATGAATGCAGCTCATTTGAGTTATTTTTTAAGCGTTTGACTCGCTTATGTAGGTTGTAATTCTCAGCTCGCATGTTCTTAATGCTTACAACATTCTTTTTTCTTTTGGTAGACTGTTTTTGGTAACTCTTACGTTTTTCAATAAGACGGTGCTTGGATTGACAGGGAGCACATCTCACAGCTTGTGAATGCAAGTTTTCGACAATTATACAACATTCATCTGATCTCAAATCCTTTTCATTCAAAGAAAAGCAAAACTTTTCAGTTTCTAATTTGCTCAAATGTGCTTCTATGCAATCAAAATTATCCAAGTAACCATCAATAACTTTTTTGATTGTTTTATCTGCAGACGTTACCTACAATAAATAGTTAATTTATGAGTAACAATTTGTTAATATTTTGCGAATTTTTAACTACCCAGAGAACAAAATTTTCATCAATCAAGAGCAAATGCTTAGTAGTCAGCTGAGCATGATCAATATAAGCAAGGCAAATCTCATCTGGCAAATTGATAAACGTCCAGGATTTGCGTTGAAAAGTTTTTGCAATTTCATTTTTTATGTCATCAAATTTCTGTCTCCTTTGTCCAAACGAAAATGTATCCGAAATTGTTTCTTCTTCTAGAAGTGAAGCGAAAGGCTTTTTAACCAACGGCAGCTCATCTACCTGCAATTTTTTTATTAAAAACATAATTAATGGAGTTTTCCATTTTGGACATCTATAACTTACTTCATGTAAATCACATTCATCCTCTGTATCTTCATCTAACAATGTCGCAAATGGTTTAAAAACAATAGGTTCATCTTCATCTAAAATCTGAAAATTGTGGTACATTATAATAATACACTTTAGAGAAAATTTGAATGTTTAGTAAAATAGTAACGTACACGAAATTTTTTTGAAATTTGGGTCACTTCATTATCACTTGTTTCATTTGAAAAAGTTGAGAAAAGTCTCTTTACTACAGGTACTGGCGCCACTTCTATCTGAATAATGATATATGAATTATATAATTTAAGAGCATCGGATCAAATACACTGAAAAAACTGGCATCTTGCTACAAGAGGAAATCTTCTTGAGCAATTCTTGTTGGATGTGAGAATGCAAACATCTTTGATAACTTTTTTTAGTCAAATTTGATTATGGGATTGAATTAAATTAATCTAATATTACCCCGCATGATCATTTGAAGTAGACTGCAATACTTTTGAATCATCACATTCTACTTAAATCGCCACATGTTGACCTAAAAACTTAACCCCGCTCTGACTCCAGACTTAACTCAGAGTAAAGCGGGGTTAAGGTTTTAGGTCAAAATGTGATAATTTGGGTAAAATGTGATGATTCAAAAGTATTGCAATCTACTCCACAAGTTTAATTTAATTTATTCTCATAACCAAAATTTTGGCTTAAAACCACTAACCCCGCTTTAACTCTGACTTCTACTCTTAGCGCGGTGTAAACAGGCTCCATAAAAGTTTTGTCACGTTATTTAGGAACACATTGAATTTTAGTTAAAGGTAAAAATAACGAAATTTGACCGAAAAAACCAGTTTTTGCGACCTAAAACCATTTCTACGGCGTAATTTGATATTTTAACCTAGGTAAAAAGTTTTGTGTAAAAGTTAACGCTGATTTCAAAACAGTGGTGTAAATTTTCATTAACCCAATTACAACCGAAGAAATCGCATAAAACTACCGAAAAGACCTCATTTTGGCATTTTGACGTAAAAATGCGATCATGCGATTTCTTCGGTTGTAAGTAAAGTTTTGAAATTTTTCACCACTGTTTTGGAATCAGCGTTAAATTTTACACAAAAATATTTAGGTTAAAATATCAAATTACGCTGTAGAAATGGTTTTACGTCGCGAAAACTGGTTTTTACGGGCAAATTTCATCATATTTGCCTTCACCTAAAGTTGGTTTTCAACTTAAATCGTTTACCAGATGCGCAAATTTGCATCAAAATGGACGTACAACCAGTCAAATGGATAGAAAATTTTTTCAGAATTTTAAGTCTCAAAACTTAATCACGTGATTGGTGGCAGGAAAATGCAAAAATGTGAGTAGCTAAAATTTTGAACACGCCTATTTTGTCGGGTTTTTTGTCCTAAATGCTCAATATATGGTATAAATCATACTTTATTTTAAGGGTCTTGTAAAAACGCGTCGTTTGCGCCCAAGCACGAGCAATTTAAAATGGCAGCTCGGCCGGTGGAGCCAATTAACCAAAATACGGTTTTTGCCATATTACGGCAAAAATAAAGGATCTAGATTAAAACAGCCAACGTTTTTGGGGTCTACGGGAGATTTCCAATCGATTACATACCTTTGGGTATTTTTTTAGCACCGAAATGGTAGTTTTCGATGCCAAGAAGCGATTTTTCATTTCTTCACCCGAAAATGATCAAAAAACTTTAAAAATTCTTGAAAAATTTTCTTGAGACTATTTTAATCTACAAATTGTGAAAAACAAGTTCAAATACGATATGGAATACGGAAAAATTCAGTTTGCAGACATTTGCAGACCCCTCCACCCCTCGATGGGTTCCCCTAATTTAAAATTGCCCATGTCAAATTACGCCATAGAAATGGTTTTATGCCATAAAAACTGTTTTTTTCGGTCAAATTTCGTTATTTTTACCTTTACCTAAAATTGGTTCTCAACTTAAGGAGGGTCGATGAATAAATTCGGGAATAATTTCAAAGTCTGAAAATTGGTTGAGATATACATACATAAAATCATAAGAAAATCATTCGCATTTCGCTGAATGCATGTTTCCGAATGAAATTTTGAGATATTCAATTCCAAAAAAAGTCGACTTAATACAGCTTCTGATGACAGGTTATGTTTTTCGGCGATCAATTTTGAAATTATCGATTTTGACAATAATTTTGAAACTTGATTATTTGTCTAAGATGTAGAAAAAGTATGTAGGAAAATTCTAATAAAATAATTTGGAAGTTTCCGAGGAAGAATTTCAGAAATACGTGAAATAGTGAAGGCATTCGAGTATATCAACACTTTCAAAATGACGTTGGCGTGGAAAAACTATGTATTAACATTGAAAAAGTCATTAAGTATTTTTAGTAAATTAAAAGTTTAAACAAACTTTTTTAATTCATTTTCAAGCAACTTTGACAGACTTTCAAAAGGCACCAAAAAGCGCTCAAATTTCAAAATCATCGACTCTCCTTAAATCGTCTCCCAGATGCGCGGATTTGCATCAAAATCGACGTTTGATGAGTTAAATCGATTGAAAATTTTTTCAGAATTTCAAAAATGTCGGTCTCGAGACTTGATTACGTGACCGGTGGCGAGAAAATTCAAAAATGTGAGCGGCTAAAATTTTAAGCACGCCTATTTTGTCAGTTTTCTTGAGTTTTGGGCCCTTAAAAGTGGAAAACACAAAACGAATCATCATTTAAAAGCTTATGAAAAAAGGCATCGTTTGAGAGGTCATAGGTCTCATAATATTTGTCCACTTTTTCTCGACATCAGGTTTAAAAAAATCACACTTTCCAAATTTATGAAAAATATGACATTTTTTTTTCAAAATGGTGCTGAGGAAATCCACGTCAAAGTGGCCAACTTGTTCACCCGACTCTCACCGATCGGGCTGAAAATTGGCATACAGGTTTGTGGTGACAGAAAAATAAGGTTTCCAAAATTTCAAAGCTCTAGGTGCTATACAACGCTCATGGCGGCCTGTGAATTTTCAAGTCATTTCAACGTCTATTTTTGCCTTTTTTTTATTTTAAGCTTTAAAAAACGTCAAAATACACTAAAAAAAAGTTTGCAGACACGATTTTTATGGGAAATTTTCTGAGAAATCCGAATTTTTAACTTCTTTTGATCCACGGTGCGAACTATGGCCGCCATTTTGTTTATAAGTACAAAATCTTAAAAAATTTGTAGCTCAAAAGCCATTGGACCGATTTTTTCAAATCTTGATGAAATACTTTCTAAACATCATATTCTTCAAGATCATC
>WUQG02046063.1:0-10475 GCA_011317285.2 Androctonus mauritanicus
GAAATTGTATCCAATAGATCTCTTGTTTCTATGAAGTGATATTTTTTTAGTGTACAACACTCAATCAATTTGTGCTACAATCACAGTCTTATAACTGTATTTTTACCATAAATATTTTAGTTGCTTCATTTATAATTTAATTTTTGGAGATAGTAAAATTATTTTATCATTCAACACAAGAAAAATTATTCCATTCTTCATTTCTAGAAATCACTTTTTTAATAAATCAATTTTTTATTTCTAGTTACAATATTATTATACCGAATAATAAAGTTTACGGTTCCAAATTATCGAATGGAACTTGGATAGGATTGGTTGGACTGCTTGCCAATAATGTAAGTTTATTAAAATTAATAACTTTTCAAAAATATTTTATTCATGCAAAATAATTAATTTTAGGAAGCAGACATTGTTGCAGTTCCGCTTACAGTGATCGAAGAGAGGAAAGAAGTTGTGATTTTCTCTTTAACGCTTTTTGAAGACAGTACTGGAATTATGATGAAGCAACCTAGCATAAGTGATAACAGTGGAGCTTTGCTTTCACCTTTTAATCTCTATGTGAGAATATTTTAATTTATTGTATAATTTATTTTATTTTTTCCTTATGAAATTTTGTTGAACAGGTTTGGATTATTTTCATCCTTATCTCTATATTAATGGGCCCACTTGTCTACATTCTGCAGCATATACACTATAAATTGATCGTACTGGAAAAAGAACCGGCTCGGAAAAACGATTACAAATTACTTGATTGCTTTTGGTTTGTTTATTCTGCATTAGTTAAACAAGGTAAATAAAAATTATCCATCTTATTCCACAATCTATTTTCATAATACTGTACAATATATGATTATCGTATGCAATATATTGATATTTTTGCATAAATAATGGCCAAAAGATTAATTGAAGCATTTTTTTTTTTTGAAGACTTGTTTACTGAAAGATAATTAAAATATATTAACAAGAATTTGAACAAAAAAGTACAAAATTTTACACAATGGAACAAAAACAAGTGCTGATTTTTAGTTGGTATGCATCCGTGCGACCGATCCAGTTGTTAAAAATATCTAAACGCTTTTGTTGTACTTGGTTGTTAAATAGTATAACTATTATATAAGGGAGCAAATTAATTAATATAAAAATTCTATCATTAACCCATTTCAAATAGATAAAAGTGATATGAATTTTCTAAAACAGAATAATGCGTGAACATGAAGCAATGATGAAACCGGAGGGAAGCTATATAATATTTTTTTTTATTCCAAAAGGAGAAAGAAAATCGGCAGTTGGCAAGGTTTTGTTATAGTTATCACAGTTTGTATGCTATAAAAAACTACAAGTTGCATAATAAATTGGCCCCGACTGGTTTGGAACAATATTTTATTATTAGGAGTAATGATTTTTCACAATAGCGAAAAAATGCTAAATGCTCCCAAATGGCGTATATTCCCTCATATTTCATCATCGATTAATTAATTTTTTATTGATTATGAATCTGCAAAAAATATGAAATGCATTAAAAATACGAAATCTACATGTTACTGCGATATAAATGGGAAATCGGTCATTTTTAAATGTGAAATAATATTTTTTAAGCCCGATTTGATAAATTTTAATAAATTCCGTTTCTTTAATATTTTTACATCTCAGATTTCAAATAATCTGATTACTTTCACTGTATGTTCTAAATAGATTGCAATGTTCCCTTTCATCTAAAAATTTCCATTCCAAATTGTTTTTTTCTTTTTTTTTTCTTTTTTTTGCGTCTGGCAAGTGTTGTGGTGATCAGTAATCAGCCTCATTAATTCTTACAGAAGTTCGGATGTAGGATAAAATTCGATTTTATGAGTATCGCGTGTCTGACGATGAGAAGAATTTCTCGTTATAACTTGTAATCGTTATACCCGAGAACTTAATTAAAATCATCCAGCCATATATGAATTATTTTATATATGCATTTTAAGATTTTAATACGGTATTTACTTCACTTAATTGTCCATTTTTATTCTAATTTTAAAATTGCAATACGAACAGGGAAGATTATTTAAAATTTCAATTAGATATTTATAAAAAAAAATATTTTAGCTCAAGTATAAGAAAAACAATAATAAAATATATAAATTATATTTGAATTAAAAAATAAAAGTCAGTTTATACGCGGAGTTCGATACCGTTAGTCCGCCATATTGTTTTCGGCTCTACACTATTTTAAGCGCTGCCTATATTTATAATACATGTTTTGATAAGATTTTTTTTTCAGTTTTCTATGCACGGTGTTTTTTTTTACGACAAAAAAAAGAAAAAAAAGGAGGAAAAAATCTATGCACGGTATTATAAAATGCGATTTTAATTAATTAAACTGAGATTTGATATTTACAAAAAATCTTATTTATGTTTTAAATTAAACATATTACCGTATAAAAAATATTGTTTTATATTTTCCCCAGACATATTTATAACATAGTTTATATATAGGGTAAAATTTTTATGGTTTATATAATATATAATGTCCTTTTTATCGGTTTTTAATATAGTGTATACTGTCTATAAAAATACAATGATGAACTCGGAATGAGAACATTGATACGAACTTTGAGCGATCAATGCTGACTAGCTGCATTTCGGTTACGTCCATTGCGATGAAAAACTTTTTTGCCTGTTTTGACTTCACTCTTCTATCCTTTAATTCGATGTTTGAAGGCAGAAATGGAGATTCTAAATTAAAAAAAAATTTCTTCTGTAGTTAACAAAAATCAAACGGGAAAATTACGTGAATTTTTTTCTTAATTAACTTTCTTTGTAAATCTTAAGAGGCCTCTCAAGTTCGTGAAATATGGTTATATAGATTATTTATAAAATTTGACACTCTAATCGGAATATAATAAAGGTGTGTGCATGGTATAATTTACGTTTTTAATGATAATTTATTGCTACAATTTTAAAAAATACTATAAGACTAACTGATAATTATATATAAAATGGAAAGCATATTACAAAATTTGAATTTTTAATTTAATTTGATTGTAATTTTGATAGACAGAAATCTAATATATAATAAAGAAACGAATTTGGTACAGTTAAAATTTTTTAATGATATATATATCTTAGATGGGACATTTGATATTAAATTAAATTTCATATTTTTTATAATCATTTAAGACAAAAATTACTTGAATGCTTCTTTAAATGGGAACTGTTTTGTTTGTTATATTTGAGAAATTTCATATTATAAATATGAAATTTTCATATGTTAAATGTACTTAACATTAGATCAAACTTAGACTTTGTATTCGCCCATTATAGGTTTGGTCTTGTTGTTTCATGCTCATTATAAATCAGTTTAATTGTATTTTTCCTCGGTGAAAATTATTTAAGATGTGAAAAATAAAATACTAATATATCAGCAAATAAAATATTATAAAAATTCAGATGCACGTTTCACAGAAAATTGCCAAGTTGATTACTCAACTGGTGACCTTGTTATTGTTTTGCACATATGTTATGAAATAAAATGATAAATATAAAATTATTATTATTATTTTTAATAAAATATCTATAGAAAATTCTTAAAAATTACTTTAAGAGTGAAACTACTTTAAGAAATTACTTTGTTTTGTACAAGCATTTTCATAAAATGGACAATTTTCAGTCGAAGATAGTACAAGATCCAGTCTGTCAATATCTGTTTATAGAAGCTGACATTTTGAAAATAGCTAAAACTGTTTCAGTTAACAGATACTATATAATTTATGATATTGCTTTTATTTTACATAGTTATTTCACCATGATAATTATCATGTAATTTTTAAATATTCTAAAATAAAACTAGTAAGCAATTATTTTATTTCAAAGCAGTTTCAAATTGAATAACTATAACAAAGGTTGTCATTTATACTAGTCGTCTTCAGTATTGTACAGTATTTAGAACAAAATCATAAATTTTTAAATACAATTTTTAAAAAGAAAAACATCAGGCTGATAGGAAACGAAACCTGATGTTTTTCTTTACAATCCTGTTACTAAATGACAATCATTAGAATGATGTTCTAAAAGTTCACCAAGAAAAACATCTTAGATTAGCGGTTCCCAACGTGTTTTCTCTTGCGTCGCCCTTGATTAGATTTTTCATTTATGAGTATTACTTTTCATTCTTCCTCTCGCACACATACCTCAAATGAGTATTTTTTTCAAATTTTTTAAGGCTAACTAAATAATCAAACGGCTCAAACTAACCTAATCGTATTTGTTGGCTTTTATCAATATTTTTATTTTTGTTTTACATTTAAAAAATTATTTCAATTTTTTAATTAATTCAACATTTAGTTTTTTTATTTTAACTCCTTTTTTGGTGTTTTTCACCATTACCGATATTATTTTCGCGTACCCCCAACCCCTCCGCCGCATATCGCAGACTTAAATCGACTGTTCAAAAAGGAAGATGCTAATGCTGGAACATTGTTTTTACAAGAAAAATGTTATTTTTTATGAATTTATAGCAGAAAGTAAAACTATCGATAAAGAAAACTATGTTTACCGTATGAAAAAACTAAGTTTTTGAAATTAGAAAAACATTCTGCACCTTTTCAGACAAGATAAATTTGGAAAATGCTCCATGATAATGCACCTGCACACAGATCAAAATTATTATTAGACTATCTAGCAAAACATTCTATGACTATTTTGAACATCCACTCTGTTCTTCCGACTTTGTACCGTACAATTTATTATTATTTTTCTAAGATAAGAAATTTATTAAAAGGAAAAAAATTTAAAGATGCCAACAAGATTATTTCTAGAGTGACGAAAGTATTAACTCGATGAAAGAAAACGAATTTTTGAAAGATTTTCATTGAGGAAAAAGTGTATAGATAGTCGAGAAATAGTTCCAGTAACTTTTTTTATTTTATCTTGTCTAATCAAACACGATAGAATAAAAAGTTTTATTAGATAAATTTGAAAGTTCTATATAGCAGTAAGTTTTTTTTTCACGATAATCTACTTTAATATGTACATAATTATATTAAAAATTAAACATGAATTCCACATATAGTTGTAAAATTAGATTGCTATTTATACAAAATTACAACAGAAAATTATTGGTATGCTTTTACGAAAAGTACTAGGAATAAATTCTTGATATAAAACAATTTATTCCTAGGTAGCGAACTTTCTCCCACTTATGATTCGACTCGTATTTTATTCGCTTCTTGGTGGTTGTTTACTTTAGTGATTACCACGTTTTATACTGCGAATCTCACAGCTTTCTTGAGTTTGGAAACCTACGCCGTAGAAACGGATATAAATGGAATTTTAAAGAATACAGAAATGAAATGGGTAGCAAGAAACGGATCTGCGCTTTACTCACATATAATGGTAAGCTTTGTTTTCTTCATTTACTGTAATATTTATTATAAAGCATTTATGAAGAATCAAATTCAATTTATTTTATGTTATTTTAAATGAAAATTATTTAGTAAAAAATAATGTTTTGTCTTACATTATAGAAAGGAGAGGGCGAGATTTTTTCGAACTTAAAAAAATCTTTGAATGAAAAAAGAGGTTTATTTTTGAACAACGATGAGAAGATTTTCGAACTCGTTCTCAAAGATGGCAAGTTCTCTAATAACATTAGAATTATGCATATACACTGCACATATTTACTTACTAATTCAAATATTTTTTCTTACAGATTATATATTTCTTCAAAATTCTTTTGCTATAAGCTTCATAACAGAAAGAGAATTAATGAAACACAACAAATGTACTTTATGTAACACGGGATTTCATTTCTTCAAAAATTCTTATAGTTTCGCATTTTCAAAAAACATCAAATATATCAACGATTTTAATCAGTTGTAAGTTTTTAATTATAAATCAGATTGAAATATATCACTAAGATTTAATATTCTAACATTTTAGGATATATAAAATATGCAAAGAAATAAAAGAAATTTATTATTCATTATCTTATACAGATTTCGGATTAATAGATGATAGTCGAAACTAGTGAAAAGTCCGAATTATAGAATATATTTATACAAGTACAGTTTTAAGTCATTATAAGACTTATTTTCAAATAGTAATTTTTATTATAAAAACAATAGTATTTAAAAAATAAGGCAAGAACTACTTGGCTTATGTTTTAGGATGCAAATAAGTATAATTTTTCTTAAAGGTTCAATCATATTCGAGATAATAAAATCGACAATGTACAAAAAACATGTTTGCATAAATTTTTTCTATAGTACTGTACATTATTTATTTGCTGAAAGAGCTGAAACGGATTGCTCTTTCGTTCTTAAATCTTTAAAAGAAAATTTGCAGTTTAAATATATTAGCTACTATCGATTTTTCATTGGCATAATTTTATACTTTAAAAAAGAATAAGCATAAATTGTTTTTCTAACAATTCAAATTAAAATAATTCAGATTTTTTTTCTGTCAAGCACAATATATTTGTCGATCCACTGTTTCATATCATTTGTACAAATTCAGTGGGACAAATATTTCCAATATATAATAAATAATAACCAAAACAATTCAAAAATTCTTTGTAATAATATCATTCTTTACAAATTTTCTTAGCTTTCAATTTTAATAAATTTTTTGCATTTTTTTCACAGCATTCATTTCCTCAGAAAAACAGGATTATTATCCAAATGGATCTTGCAGTATTTGATACCAGCTCATACTTGCACCATTTCTTCTGTAACTAGTTATAGTTCTTCCCAGTTAGCTCTATCATTAGGAGATATTATAGGAGCTTTCAAAATGTACTTAATTGGAATAGCATCCTCAATTTTCATATTTTTTGTAGAGAAGATTTGGAAAAGATAGAGATAATATATATATGTGGATTCAAATTATTTGTTCCGATGTTGTAAAATGTTGTAAGTAATTTCATTATAAAATAAATGATATTAATTTCACACAATTTGTCAGTTTTCTTAAGATTTTCACGTAATTGTTCAATCTATTCGTATTAAATATTTCGAAAAATAATATAGCCTAATATTTTTTCATATCACCATCATTAATCAATTGTTTTATTGAGAACAAAAAGTTTTCATGTAATCTAGAATTAAGTTAAAAATAAATAAGTAAAACTTTTAAATACAAAACTGTATTAAGAAATTAATATTTCAATACTCTCTGTATATATCAGTACTTTCATGCATGTGGATTATATCAGTTGAGAAAAATTTCAAATTTTCAACTTTTAAATTTCATTTAAATATAGTAAATTCTAACCTATTATATCTACGTATTTATGTATGGACAATGCAGTATATAATACTGCATTGTCCATACATAAATGTATGGTTTATATGGTATATACTGTATATAAATATATGCATATACATATACATTATAAGTGCAGATGGTATGCGTATGTGCGTGTGTGTATATATAATTTAACATATAAAATAAACATAATCTTTTTTTGATTAATATCATTCTGTGATAAGCGAAATTGTATTTTCCAGTTTTCTGGACTATTGATAGTCCTGTATTGCTATAATAGCTTGAAGTTAAGAACTAACGAAGTATTACGAAAGTCATCTGGGATTTTTAAGTGAAAAGGAACACACAAGAATTTATTAATGAGATATGAAAGTATAAGCCGAATGTGTAGAACAGCCCATAAGTCACTTTACCATTTAAAAATATAACTGATCAGTCATCGGAATAATTTTAAAAGACGATTGGTTCGAAAGAGGAAAATGTGATTGATTTATTTATTTATTTAACTCTTGTAACGTTTCTAGAAACTGTTTCTTTAGTTGTTGTGCGTTTGGTTGTGGAGGATAGGCTATGTCAGATTTAATTGGTGGTTGGTACAAAGTAAAGTCAAATACATGCTTCTTCGGTTCAAGTTTCTTCGACTCCTGTCCAGCGCTTTGTGTTTGAGACCTGTTCCTTCCTCCTGTTTATGAATGGGGAAGAGATTGTTTTGCCTCTTTATTTCTCTCCCCTCTCTGATTTCTGGTGAACGAACGTAAACAAACTTGACTTTTATCATTCCGTTCACACCCGTGTGCTATCTTTTTCTTTTTCCGAACGAATAACTGCTTCCGAAGTTAAAACACAGCGATCTCTCATAATTTTTACGGTCGTCGTTAACACATTAGTCTCAATTGCTAGCGTTAGCGAGGCTTCTTTTATTGAAAACCACCATTATGAGTATGCTATGGAAACTTTCCAGCTGATGTACTTAGACGCGATGCCAATATCGGCTGGTTGGCATCGGACTACATATCCACAGATTTCTTAATCCGGAATGTAAACAAATTCATTCCAAAGGCGGTGATCCTAGAACGATTCGAGACAAAGTAACTTGATTTTCAGAGATTCTCTGGTTCAGGCGCTTTAACGAAAACAAACGCACCCCTAGCCATACGGTTCTCATTTCCACGATTGGCTGCAAGTTTTTAGACCATGTGTTTGTATTCTTTTAGCGATATCCATGCTTGTTATTTATTCTGCGACCTCGTGTTTGTTGCACATGCCAGATATTTGGCCATACGGCCCGTTTTTATAGGGGGTTTCCTTTCAATGCAGTCGCTGCAGCAGGAATGCCATGGCTTTTCCATTTCTACTCCACATTGTTATCAGTGCAGTTGAGCACATACTGTCCTGGAATCACCGTCCCCATGCGTCCATGACCAAGTAGACCACCTTCGTCATTACGTGCTGCAGCACAAGCCTTTTCCTTCTTCGGGACGGCGGCCTTCCGCATACCTGGCCTCGTGTTTCGGCAGCGTCCACTATGATGGACTGCTCATCAACTTTCACTAGTCGTCCTGATTATTCTGGAATCTTGATTTCTGATCCGGATCAGTCAGATACTTCATACTCTTCATAATCATTCAGATTCTTACCGCCAACTTAAAGGTTTTTTTTCAACAGATGACTCCAGTTTCCATTCTGTAAGATTACTAACTGACGGGGGAAAACAATCCCTTCCACAGGCTGCCCACTCCTGCGGAGAAGTCATCTGCATTGTGGGGACGGGCTGGGCCCGGACCCCACAATAAATATTTTCAAAGGAGTTTCGAACCTGGTCCAGAGTGGAAAGCCTAAGCATTTCCACGCAGCCAATCCGGCCGACACCAACTTAAAGGTTTGCATTGCTCGCATCCAAAACTTGAAAGCACCATGGCGACTTTAACCGCGTCCACTGCCATTTTACCATCACCGAATCTTCCGTCAGATGGCGGAAGCATTCCTCAGTCATCGTTCGCTCTCTCTCGAGTCAACAATAGGCAGCCTTTCATCCTCCATTATTCCACTGCCAAAGAGACATAAGAAAGTCGCTCGAGAGGTAAAAGATAGGCTCTCGAGCAACTTTTTAACCCACCAGTGAGTTGGCTAGATTGATGCATGAAAACGCTTTGGCTTTTCGTTCTGGAGAATATGGGTTGATTCTCGGGTCCAACCTCTTAAAATGTTTATCGTGGCCAGGTTCAGTCCGTCGATCTTCGTCCTCACAATCCGGCTGACCCTTCACAAAGGTGACAGCTTGTAGAAAGGTGTATTTTGCTCCGTCGTTTAGTATTCTTCTAGAATGGGAAGTAGCATCACCTTTTGGCATAAAATTGTATTTATCTTTTCTGGGAACTGGTGAAGCGTTGAATGTAAGAATGATGTTTCTACGATGATATGTCAATTAGCAGAAATTCCTGCAGATTCAAACAATGCCTCATAAGTGATGTATAACAATCAGGCTCACTGATTGCTATACATCTAGAGTGATGTATAGCAATCAGTGAGCCTGAGCTAGATGTAGAGTTCTGTGCAGAGAAAGTCACTAATTTGTCAGAAAATTTAATGGACTTTAAAAAACTTATGATTAACTTTTATCAATAAAAGTCAGCCATTGAGTGGAGGACGAGTTCAACGAGACGAACCTCACATGGAAAAATCTGGAGATCGGGGACCAGGCATTGAACCCAGTCTCCAGGATGAATCATATCATGCTTCCACCTCGGCCATCTGGCTGATCTTTTGATTTTATCCCCAATTCAGAAAAGGCATGTTTGAATTCCTGTTAACAATATGTCACTTGGGGAACATGTGAAAACTGTCGCATAGAAACGCTTCAGCTTTCTACTTTGGAGAATTCCGGTTCCAAAGTAGAAAACTGAAAATGTTTATCAAGGGGTCCGGGTCCAGCCTGTCGATTCCCGTCTTTCACAATCCAGCTGACTTATCCGCAGGGGTGGCAGTTTTTGGAAAGAATTGTTTCGCCCCGTCACTTATTCTGGCAGAATGGAAAGTGGCGTCATCTGTTAACAAAAAATTTAACTTAAGATTAAGATAATCTTTTAGAGAAAACTTTTTTTTTTGGTCAACAGATGACGCCACATTCCATTCTCTATGAATACTATGTGGCGGGGCGGAACAAGCCCTTCCACAGGCTGCCCACCCCCGCGGAGAGGTCAGCCGGATTGTGGAGGACGGGGATCGACGGG
>WUQG02046074.1:0-29220 GCA_011317285.2 Androctonus mauritanicus
ATATATATTTTTAGCATTTACATATCGACACTAATATCATATTGACCCCATTATGGGTGTTGGCCAATGGTGTGATGGGCTGTATAAGTGGCCGCCGCCAGATGCAATATATCCCTCATGCGATATGGCAGCTTAACCTACCTAACCTAATCTAACCTTCACGGCCAGTGACGTCTTAACGCATAGGCGAATCCGGCGGTCGCCGGGGTCCTCTGGTTTTAAGGGGCCTCATATGTAGCATTATTATTATTATAATGGTACAGTATTATTCAAGGTTTTCCTATTTTTTATTTAGGGGCCCAGTTATTACTTTCGCCCGGGGGCCTATAGCACTCTTGATTCTTCACTGTTCACGGTCAAAATCATTCGCACAAACTTCAAATTTTTTAAAATCTCCAAATAAAATATTTTAGCATTAAAACTCCCTTGTTCTATTTTTCTTCAATGATTTTTTAAATTCATATTTGCTTTTTTTACGCTACAACAGATTACTTTTCATTCTAATTTGAATTTGATTGTACAGAAGCTTGTTAGATCGATGATGATCATTTTTTATCAGGATTATAGAATGATAAATCAATAATCAAATTTTTAACAATAAATTCTGTCTAGCTAAGATCAGTGTCATTAAGTTTTTTAATGCTTCAGACTGAAATTCTTTAGAGTCCTTTCGATAAATTTTAGAGGTGCTCCAACAGTAATGAATGTATTCATGTAAATTTCATATTACTAAGCATGGAACTCAGAATGTCGATAAGATTACACTCTGATGGTGTATTGAAACATCGATTTTATATAAAACATTTTTTTTTCTTTTTGCTTAAAAAGTTTATTGCATTTGCATTCTATGATTAGAATGATTTATAAGGTATTCTTCTTTTAATAATTATAATAAATCATTATAACGAGAATATATTATATAGAATTATACATAATTGTATGTACAGTTTCTAAATAAATGATATTATGCAATTGTATGAACGGTATGAATGTAAAACTCATATTCTCCAATTTTTTCGAAATTAAGTTGTAATCTTATTCTATATCTTACTGTGTATCATTTTCAGATAGAAACATGTACCTAAAGTAAAAATTAACATTTTAAATTTAATTCAGAAATATAGGGTTTTCAGCAAAACATATTATCACTTCTTGTTTGGTATCAAAAGTCACATTATCCATTTCCACCAATCAAATAGCACCTTCCAAGTGCATTGTGGAAACTCTAAGTTTTGGTACAATATTAATTTTATTTTCTTAAATAATAACATGATGGCCTATATTTTTTGAATTATTTTCAATTATTTATAAATTACTTAAAAAGACATAATGGTGAAGATTGGAGAAAGATTATAAACTGATATTTCTGCAAAGATATTATTGGTGACAATACAAGCAATAATTAAAACGAAAGAAAAGATGAAAATACTCTTCTTTTTCAGCAGTAGAAAGAAGTGTCAGCTCTATATTTTAATTAATAAACACTTTATGAAAGACTCGAGTTTCAATTTAAAATAATTATGAAATTTTGATTATCTTTAAATTCTTGTGTTTTTTTTTTCTTTTGTAAAAAGAAAAATCTCAGAAGCTTAATTTGACTGAGTTAAATAATCTTCGAGAATCATTATTTTTTGTTCAATTTTGATATAATTATTATTAATAGTTTTTATCTGTGCTTACTATATGACTTTTTCTTAATAGTTAATTTTTTATAATTTTTTTATGTTTTCTGTTCTGTCCACTTAATACATTTCCTGATGTCCACTTAGTATATCGATACTATAATTACGTTATTTTTTATATATGCATGTATCAAAATAACATTATCCGCACTTGTTTGATTCAAAATTTACATTATCCAAAAGTTTGTAGCAAAACTCACATTCTCGAGATTTTAATTAAAATAGTCGGTTTCTCTCACATTTTTCGTAAAAAATGAGTGAATTGATAATTTAAAATCGTATAGATGAAATAAATAAATAAAAATTCCATGCAATTTATCCAAGAATGAGAACACATATGAGAAGTTTTTTTCAACTTTACAATAAATCTTCAAAAGTGGATGATGTGAGTTTTTCTTATATACTCCTCATATTTTCTATAATATTTTATATTATATTGAATCTGAATCGTATTCAATGCATTCAAATTTTATATAAAGATCAATAACTGTTTTCAAATTCAGTCCTTTGAAAGTTGCTAATACCCATGTTACTTGTGGCTTTATGTTTGAAAAAGATTCGATTCCCATATAAGACTATGTTTAAGCACAGATTTTATATATAGTGAATGTAATAACAAAGAAAATTATAATACATTTTGTAAAAATGGATCATCTGACCTGAATTTTTAAGTGATAGCAATATTCTTAAAATATAATTTCTTCTTTTTTAATAGATATTAATAGCTGGTATCGATGGAAAGATTCCATATTTATATGCAATCTACAAGACAAATTCTATCATATAGATTACAACCATATAAAAATCTTTCTACTTACACATTAACATCTATTTAATCGCCTATTGAAGATGATTCAGAAGATCAGTTATTTACGAAGATATGCTAGTAATAAATTAAACTTCTATCATATGATTTCGTAGAATTTTATAATCATTTTGATGAATTTATAAGAATTGAATTAAATTTTGTTTATGTAATATGACTTTTCTCGTTAATATTGTATGTCATCTTACCGAGAAAATCTGCTTTTCCTTACTATTTTTTTTTCCTTCTTAATTGACTAATTCCGTCTTTACTTGATACTAAAAGCTTTCGATAGACAAATTTAGAATTTAAGTGCAATAAAAATTGATAAACTGATAAAATACCCGTGTGAAACGATCGTTTTAAATCTCTTAACTTAAAGATCTAAAGCTTCTTATGATCGCTGTCAATCACTTCAGGAAAAAAGATTAAAGTGAAAAACTAAATATTGTATATGTTTAATCACAAATTTATTCTACGATATTTTAAACATAAATAAGAAAAGGTGATTAACAATTTAAAAATTTTTCTTTCGATCTTTATTCGTTACATCATTTGCAAAATAATTACTGTTCGTAAAGATACAAGAAATTGATTAGCTTAGAAAAATTCTAATTTTATTTATCAAAATTTATAATTTTCTAAAAATATACGAATCAATTAATTTTATTTCATTTAAAAATTCCGTAAACTGATATTTAAATATTACTGTATGTCGATCTATTCATTAGTAAATATAATATAAAAGAGCATTTAATCAATACTTTCTCTTTACTTTTTTGAGAAAAAATGAAGAGATAAACGTAATGAAAGATTTAAAATTGAAAAAAAAAAAATAAAATAAATGGAATGTTTTGAAACTAACTGAAATAAAGATAAGATTTTCTATTGCTTCATAATGATTTCTCAAGAGAACGTTCGAGCTTTAACCTCTAAAAAACCAAACGAAAGCCAATCAAAAAGTTATTTTCTACATCTGAAGAAGTATATCTGACTTTCCAGTTCACAAAACATTAAAGAAAAATGAATAGCAAAGAAAATATAACGAATAAAAGGAAACTTCATAATGTGGTTTAATGTGATTAAACCACATTACGAAGTTTGGATTTGCATTTACAAATATGTATTTTATTTAATTTTGTTTTATCAATGTACATAAGTATAATGCAAAATTTATTTTCTATTAAATCATATATTCATAGGCCTATATAAATAAAAATAAATAAATAAATAACAAAAATCATGTAAGTAATAAAAAGAAATGCTAATATTGAAACAGACGAGTTTTTATTTACAAAAATAAACAATAAACTATAAGAGTTGATAACAATAAGAGTATAAAACATTTCAAATAAAGTATGAACAATATGGAAAATGAGTTAATGAATACAAATTTCGTCAATAGAGAAATTAGTATAATAGTCTAAGCTTCAATTAGTTCATTACAGATTATATTAATTGCAATAAACTATAATTATTGAAGTTATTTATTAATTATTGTTGAAACTAATTATATAAATATTGAATTACTGTTACTTAAATAATTGTTAAACAGAAGAAGATTAATATAAATGGGTAAAATTTCTTTAGGAAATGATTCGTTCAATTAGAATGAACAATTGCATTCGTTTTTGGATTGAAAATGATAAATGAAAAATGTTCCTTTATATATATATAAAGGAACAATCATTAAAAATTTGAACCCTCTTATAATGTATGGTTTTCAAAATATATTGTGAACATTATATAGCCAATTTTTGAATAAAGTAACTTATATTGCTTTCAGTCCGGGAAATCTGAATTAATTTACTAAAATTAAATACTGAGATTTCAACGTTTCTTTCATCTATTTGATATTTTGCCATTTTACATATTTTATCAAATATCATATTTTCTGGTATAATTTATACCATTCTTTTTTATATTTTCGATATGATGATGTGCATGGAAAGAATTATGCAAATTTAGAATATAAATTACTCTTTATTGCTCGATTATAAGACAAATGATGGAATTTTTCATATTTTAATGATGTGGAAAATTCCCCGGTTTGGTGATGTGGATAAAGGCATTAAGTTATTTGTACTGTATATTTACAGTGCATTTTCTGCTGATCCATTTAAATTTTTCCACAAATTATAAAATGCAAATTTAAATTATGATAAAGCAACAATTAAATCATTTTTACATATTTAAAACAACTCTCTGAAGAAATATTTTCCTGAATAATAACATATAGGCCTACTTCATAAATATTGATACATACAGCATAAAATTTCCATTGTTTATTAAATATTGAAATAATCGACAGATAATGCACTATTTCATATTTTTGTTTATATAATAAGCAATTATACTTTTTAATATGTTTTTAGACTATATATAAAGACTCTATATATATCTAAAAATATTAAAACATAAAATTGTAAAGTGTATATATATATACACTTTAGCATACTTTGTTCAGCATATATATGCTAAACAATTTCGTAATTATCACAGTAGAAAACGAATGTTTAAATATTGAGAAACTTGAAAAATATTGGGAACTAAGTTTGTGTGTCAAATAGAGAATGAATCTCCGAATACAATATATTTTATTTTTTGTTAAATAACAGTCTATGTATATACACTGTTATCCTAAATATTGGGATTAAAAGATGCTAAATCCCTAGATTAGAATTGTCATAGATGTTTGGGATTTTGGTATACAAGATTATAAGATTTAAAACTAGTTACTATCAAATTAGTAAATGCAAATTCAGAGTAACAATGCAGATTCATTTGCAATATTTGCATTAATAGTCTGTGATTCCTTGTCGTAACAATTATATCATGACACAATGATATACCGTTGTGGCTCGATGGTTTTCGTGCCTTTTGTCAATGTAAATCTTTTGTACATTATGATACTATGAAATTTTTTTGAGTTATGAAGCATAATGCTAAATTACATTTCTTTTAGGATCTGTAATAATAATAATCACAATACAATTTCTACTAAAATCGAATATCCTCGATAGATTTCCATGAGGAACTTACGCTAATTTTGTGAAAATCTGTCAGGTATGAATCGATTTGATGCATGAGAGAGATATGGATGGAGAGAACAATGACAACAATATACCTTTCGCAAATATTGAGAAAATGGTTAAAAATAGACGTTTCCCTAACAGTATTAAATATTCGTATAGTATTTTTCATATACTTGATATCGGTAAAATTCGATTTATTTAATATAAGATAGATTTAGTTATAATAAAACCTACCTGCAATTATCTTCATCAACAAACACGACGACTCCTCTCGCTTTTGGCTTCGAACTTAAATTTTCAATAATTTTATCGAAATCTTCGGGCTTTGTATTTCGAGTGATCTTTTCCGACACAGCAATACATATTCCTACCACAAATTGTATTAAATTTTCTTAAAATTCAGAAAACACAAATATTAAAAAAAATTTTTTTTTAATTTATATTACTGTAAAAGCAAAACGAATATTTAATTATAAATTTTTAAAATAATAAAGTATATCATAAATTCTTTAATCATCGTTTTAAAATTCATTATTTAATATATGTAGTTTCGTATCTACATTAATAAAATATGTGTATACATTGCAAATATTACCATTAATTAATAAAGAAAACTTTAAATATGAATTCATCTCATAAATGAAAAAATTAAATGAAAAATATTAGATTATTCACTTAAATAATATGGGAATCACTACAATTTAGCACGTAAAAAAATCTGCATAAAAAAATTCAGGAACACACTGCTATATAAAAATATTTCTTTTATTATTAAGTGTAAAATATAAATCAAATTTGCAAGTAGAATTTATATACTTTTTTATGAAATTTTATGAAACTATTTGATTGACAACTGTACATAGTTAATTAATTATATGTCAAAATTTTTATTGGTAGTTTTTCTTGGTTAATTAAGAATTTTGTTTTAAGTAACATCTAGAAAAGTTTTCTTTACATGTTCTTTTTTTTAATATAGTACATCCTATAAGTCAAATAGTTAAATTAAACTGAAAATTTCTACTTTTTCAAACTATCAGTGTTCGAACTTATATTAAATATATAATAACTTATACAGTTATTAAATAATGTTACATTAAAAAAAGACTTTCAAATAACTATAATATCTTTAAAGTCCGATTAAAGATGTAAATTTAAAAAAATTGTATAGCTCTGTTATTTATAACCGCATAATGACGGACCACGTAGAACATAAGCAATAATATTAGCAGTAGTAATATTAATATAATGTAACGATTATGTAAATTTTGCATGTTTCATAATGTTGGGATATTTTGTAGATGATTCAACAGAAAATTTATTAATATAATTATATGATCTACGATCTATTTTGATTATTAAAAATATTTAGTTTAGATATTTAGTAAGTGAAGTGATGGTGTAAAATAAGCGAAACATGTAATTTATTTTACTAACAATTTTTAAAAATGGAATGGATAATTACTCTTTTTAAAAAAATATTGTAAAAGTACCTAAAAATAGAAGATTCTACTATTTTGCAATATTGATTAGCGCATTAACTGTTTTGTACTATAGATTTGCAATGTCTTTTCTGCTGAATTATTTTAATTTTTCCACACATTATTTACAGCTGTGCATGGAAAATTCAACTTCTTTATAAAAATTTAATATGATAATTTGATTTTGTTAAATTAAAAATAAGTTTTTTTTTTTTTTTTTTAAAAAAAAAAGATCATAGAAATACTCAATTCTGGAGGAACTAATTGCTGTTTATGTCTACTATTTTGGAATGACAAAAGATACGAAAACTTTTAATCTTTCCAGAATGTTATCAATATTCCATAATACTGTATTAGTAATGTTATCAAAATTCAATACCACAATTTCTCTACGGAATTTTCTGAAAGTCTATCGCATCAAATAGTCTTCAAAACTTCTTTAGAAGAAATCTCAGATATCTGAACATTCACTATTTTTAAATAGTTGAAATAGGTGAATTAATTTATTGCATCACGATCGTTTTCAATAGCCAATATTCATACTAAATAGCGTGATAAACATTTAAAGCAGTTCAATAGATATTGAAAGAATATATCATAAATTCAAATATTTTTTAAGAATCAAAACTACAAGAAAGATCTTAACTATATTTTGGTGCATCTAATATTTAAACATAAATTTATTTTATATCACATATTTTATAACTTTTTATTGACATATTTTAATTTTCCTTCAGAAAAATAAAGTAGAAGAACTTTCTCATTGATTAAAAGAAGATAATCGATATATATTTCTTGCTAAATTTTTATTTGCATATCTGAGAGAGGTTGCCCCAATGACAACTTTTTATTTAAGATAATTTTATTCTTACAGATTAATAAACTAGATATATTAAACATTATACAGTGTATTAGCTTGAATTTTTACCCTTTTTTTGAATGATTAGACGATAAAATATAAAAATTATACTATTACTCCCGGCCTTTTATATAATATGCGAATTTTTTTATTGAATACTAAAAATAATATATATATTTTTTTCTGAATAATTTTGTTGTTAAATAAAATTACTCATGATTTTACAGAATTTTATGTTCATAACATAAAAATTTTTCAGTTACTTAAGCCGGAAACAAACTTCTTAACTCAATTAATTCCCTTACATGTTATCAATTCTCTTTCTATTAAAACATGAAACTTCATTTTCTGAATAAATGACTTCCTAAATTTATCTAAAACACCTGCTTGATGCAAAAATAATAAATTATGGTACAGCAAACTGCTAAAAAGTTTTAATTACAACGCCTCATTTTTTTTTTTTTTTACTGTAAGTAACAGTTATTTAAAACTTTCTTTAAAAATTTTAAAAAGAATTCTGATGATTTTTGCATTACCAAGAAAAATTTTAGAATAAAAATAAAAAATAAATCACATTTATCGTAATTCATGTTAGAAATCGTGATAAAATTTATTTAAATTTAAGCAGCAAAAACAGTTTAAAAATCGTTAAAATATATTACTCCATTTAGAAGTTATAAACAGTTGAGAAATCGATAAATATCACCAATAAATAGTTATTATGCTTTAAAATAAACAGTTAACATCCCAAGTACATCGTATTAATTAATTAGCTGGAATTTAATTACGATTTAAATAATAAAAAGTTAAATTCATTTCATTAATGCATATAGTATTTTGTGCAAACTGGATTAATGTTAATTGAATTATCTAATCATATCGAAAGCTTGATTTCAAAAATTCTGTAGATTAATTAATGAAATCTTTTATAGTTTTATAACTAATTTTCTTTCATATTAAACTAACAATTTTCTAGAAGAATACGTAACAAAACCTATTTTTCCTTGTTAAACAAACCCAAAAGAGGATTACGAATATTAATACACTGGTAAAGATTTGCATAAAGAAACGATATAAAAGTTGAATACCAATCCGGAAAAACAATCAGCTATAGTAGTAAGATAGAAGTAGTAGTAATAGAAAATGACATTGTCAGAAAATCAATTCCAAATATACATGTTATTAAAGATATAAACAATAACGACAAGTTTTTGTAGCAAATAGCGAACCAAAGCAGAATAATTTTTTGTCAGCAAATCAAAAATAACACAAAAATTATAAAAATCTGACATTTTTTGTAACCTTTTCTGAAAATACTATTTCGTGAAGTAATAAGAAAATTATATAAATAAAATTAGAATCGAATAACAAATTTTCTATGTCTAAAATTGCCATATATACTGTATAAATATATATCAATATATATTTTTGTGAAAAACCTTTATCCATCTTTAGATAGTAAGAGGATTATCATCATCAAATACTATTATCGAAGAGCATTTTTATGCTTATAATCAGCGAAAAAGTAAAAAAAATTATGATATTCTTAATAATTTTATTGGATTGGATTTTATTAATTTTTATCTGATCTTTAAAAGATAAAAAAAACTCTTCAAATAATTAAATACAGTATCTGTCAAAAAAAAAAAAAAAAAATATGACATATCTCAGATTAGTTTCTAATCTTTAAAAATAATAATCAAAGTTGTTAGCTATAAAATGTATTAACAGTTACTATGAAAATGCCATAAGATTTCTCGAATTGTATTATGATTAGAATTAATTATATATTTTATTAAAACTATCGCATCAAATAAAATATTTTACTCTTAAAAGAGAATTATTAATAATATGTAACGAGCATGTTTTTAAGATGCATTTACATTAGAAATTCAAACAAATTAAAGATAAATATTTTAATAATTTTCTTTCAAACTATAATAGTTATTATTCCTATGCAACATGGAAAGAGAAACGCATCACATTAACTAAATTTCATTCCCAGTTTATATAATTTATGGGTAGTAGATAAGCATAAAGCACGTGATCCTATATAAACTTCATATCATGTTTACTTTAATTAGTTTTATAATATCGTTTATGATTAATAAAAGTTTATTCGATTATTTTAAAATAAAAGCTTTATTCTGCTGCATACACTGGGATTAGGAAGTTACGGTTATCTAAATGTTACAGTTATCTGACTGTTCCTCTCTATCTGAAAAATTCGATGGATGATGATAATGATAAAATTTTAGCTTCGTATTAATGTGAAGTTTATTATAACCAATAAAAATATGTACTATATAGGATAATAAAGTAATTAAAATTTTATCGTTTTTTTATTATTAAAACAAGCAATTCCGGAAAGAACTTAAAATCGCCTACTTTCCGACAGTGTCCTTTATTTTCCATTTATTATCATTTGAAATTGATTGGCCTTTGCTGTCTAATTTTAATTTTATTCAATATAAATATAAAACAAGCTATCATAGATGTCACAGTGACACCATCATGGCGAAACATGACGTCTCGTAATGTTCCCCCTTGTTGCATTATTGTGGCTTTATATATCATTGTTGATTTTGTGACATCATCCATCGTTATCTCACGATGCTATTACATCGTGGTGAGATAATATTGCATTTTAAGTACTGTATATATATATAGATTATCAAAAATGTGCCCTGCGTTACCAGGCAAATTTTGAAAAACATAATTTAAGACATACTTAATTTTGATTATTTACACATTGATTCCGTCTACAGTTCAGTCATTCAGTTGTTCTTTAATATAACCCTCATAATTTCCAGAATATTCATGAACTTGACTCTATATGTCTTTCCTCTCTCCGATTTGAAAAATATTTATTTGGAGGGATCTTGAGATTCGTAATGCTATGATACGCATATTTGTATTACATGTACTGAAAATTGATAATGTCGATCTTCATTGTATTGTTCTCAGAAAGAATTTTTTATTTGAATTACAACTGGTAGAAAATATTCTGAATAATATTTATTAAAATATAAAATCGCGTGATTTTCTACCAATAGTACTGCCTACTTTTTCAAGTCATTACAATTGGACATCTTGGCAAATAATCATATTCATTAAAGTTAAGGACTACCAATTCAGTATAGGTATTCACTGATATTCACTTGTACTATATAAGATAGAGCAATTTCATTGAAGAGATAAAAATAATTACTGTTTAATATTTCGTGGAATTTATTTTTCATACTCATATGTATATAGTATCAGATATGTAAAATTAAGAATATTGAATGAGAGTATATATTTTGGATTATTTTTTGTGTCCAGAAATCTAAACAGCAGAAGCTAAAATCACTAAACTTGGTATTAATTTTGATCATCTTATTTAAATAATTGGGATATCTGTTGATTTTTAGAATAAGCTTTCTAAAAACTGAATAATCCAAAAATTCACAAAATATAATGAGTTAGTCAAAAGATGGCGCTGTATGTCATCAGGAATAACAAACTTTTCATGCTGAATATTTATGACATATATTGCCATCTATCGATTAAATTGTTAGATTCTTTGGCAATTTTAGATTATTCGATATTATTTAACTAGAAAGTGTACACAGCATTGCCCAGGAATTTCAGGTATATAATGCAATTTATATGACAATTCTTACGCCATCATTATATCGACACTTGTTAATAATATACAAATTTCATATTAATTTTAAAATCGCATTCTTTCGGCGGCCATTTTTAGAACCCACCATTGAACTAGCAAAATTTTTGATGATCCTACCTATGGTAGGATCAATCAAAAAGCTGAACGATGTCTAATAAGCCGATAACGAATCATGCAGAAATATAATTTTATCATGTATAGTAATTTAACTCATTTATTATAGCATCAGAAATCCATTGGCTTTTTTTGTCCAATTTTAATGTTGATTTAACCTATTACGTCACTAAGATGCATCATCGTGGCGATGCGATGTCATCGTGACGTCAACCATTGTTAAGTCATGATGGTATCGCATCGGTGCGATTATGACATCATCTCGATTTCGAATATGGCTTTGAAGTATTTTAATAAAGGCATTTTAGCTGCCACCCCAAAATTCTCTATCCCCTGGACCGATCTCAATTTAAAGTAGTTTATATTATCCACTGTCGCGGGAAGTCTCATGCACACTTTGATCCCAACGGATCAAAGGATGCGTATGCTTTTGTGGAACAGATACATAGCAGACAAACATTGATTACATATATATAGATATATAGATGATAATTCTAAAAAAATTACTAAATAAGCCAGTTATTTAAATTGGATAAAAAAAATTTAATAAATTATTATTTTGTAATAATAAATAATTAATTTATGAAATCTGCTGATTGATAAAAAGCATAAAATGTAAATCTAAAATAGAAAAAAGAACATTTCTTCATACAATTTTTTTGTTTCTACTTTTCAGACTGACTTAAAATTTGGAATATGATTTTAATATAAACTTTTTGTTAATAGTGAAAAAACGAATTCAAAATAAAGAATTTAAGAATGTTTTTAAACAGAAATTTTTTAAAAATGAAAAGTTACACAAAAAATATATAAAAATATATATGCTTAAGTTTTGATGTTTTCTAGAACTATTTCAAATTCGGTAATGCTTTAATTTTTTTAATAATTATCACTAATAGTCATAATATTAAAATTTTCTATAATAATTTTCATAGGATACTGCGACTAATTTTATTGTTAATGTGAAAATTAAAAATAAAGTAATTATAAAGGTAATTAAGAAGAAATGTATACAACAAGTTTCAAAAGCCACCAATAAACAGAAGGGAATTTTATAACAATTTGTTGCATAACTGCGAACAATCTCTCACTGTAACGAGTGTTTGTGTAGATCATAAATCATTGATCACGTTGTGGAAAAACAGGAATATTGTGTGCTGAAATTTTAAAGAAATTTATATTTTTGTGTCAGCATTTTAAATAAAACGAAAAAACTAAATTGATGGTATTATAATTCTAATATTTCGATTCAGTTTTGCATATATAAACCATTAACCGCATATCAAGAAGCCATTCGAGTATAATTTACTATATCATTGTTAATAGTTTTGCGTTGAAAAAATATATGAAAAATAAATAAATGACAAAGTAAGAATTTCTATTTGTAATGGATTTATGACGGTGAAAAGGTGTACCCATGCAATTAATTATTATATAGAGTTATTTAAAAAAACAATGTTTACTTTTCGTTCTACGTTATTACTTACAGGTTAGAACTTAATCCCCAATTAATTTAATGGAAGGCGAATAAAATAAGCAAATAATGAAATAAAATTCTTTAAAACTTAGTCAAATACAGGTTTATTAAAATTATTCAAAAACAAAACTAATGATGATCAACTAATCATGAACTAATGATAAACAGCTATCACCATTTAGCTATTTATCATTAGTTTCAGATATATAGATTATATCTCCAAAGCTAAAGCAAGAAAATATTCATAATTGACAAGAGACGATGAAAAATATATTCGATTGTTTCGAAAAAAATGCATATTTAAAATTATAACATATACAATACAAGAAATATATCGAAAAGTCATTTTTTTGAAGACGAAACAACTATATATCATATACTACTATAGCCTTTTCCCTAGGATTTTGATAAAAACCTAGTAATAGGAATTAAGTTTTTTAGTTTAAAAAAATTAAAACGTGTTTAAAAGAAATAAAATACTGTGCATCTGTTTATAAAAATTTTTATAAAAATGTTTGTTTTATGTCCATGATATTATATCATGCATGAAAACATCGATATTACATTTTAAAATGTTATTATTAGGCTATATAAATTTATTATAGGAATCAGAAAATATATAAACGTCAACTTTTTTCTTTCCATTTAATTAAATATCCATTAATAAAACAATTTATAATGTTTTATTAATATTCCCAACAAATTGTTATTACGACATTTTTGTCTGTTGCTATCGAGTTTAGCTAATTGTTAAATTAAACCAATCTTGGCTATGAAACTATTTTTCGTTGCTTAAGTAGATTGTATTTTTTCACATATGCTAGAGAATTAATGTACCAGAAAACATTAACTGAAATAAATTCCTAGATGCTCATTTAAAGAGAAAGAAACAAAAATTATTTATTTTTTATGTCTCATACTGTCAACACTTTTATGAAAGTATTGTATGAAGTATGAAATAAGATAAAATGTTTGAAATTAATTAAACTGCTTATCATTATTTTAACATTAATTTAAATATAAACCCAATTTTTATCTACTATAATAAAGCACGAACAAGAATTTTAGTTACCGGAAATATGTTAATGTCAAGAATTACGGAATAATAGGTCAAAGATTTTATAATGAAAAATCTAAAATACTCTTGATATTTCTGTTGACGATATTCCTCGCATTTCGTTTAAACCTTCAAATTCTATAATAATACGAAACATTATTTTTTTCTCTTATTTTATAAATAATCTTAACAACTTCAAAAGATGAATAAATTGATTAAAAACATAAACGCCATCATCAGCTCTTACATCATTATATTTTTACACTAAACATGAATATTTTAGTAGCAATATATCAAATACAAAAAATGTTAAACGAAATCACTATAATGTTTTTCCATTCGTTTTCTGTTAAGAGAATATTCAGAGATTTATTTATCAAAGAAAATCTATGAGTTTTTCTTTATTTTGTAGATAATCTATGAGTGCATTCTTTATAAAATGCATGAAAACAAAAAAGTGGAATTTATGTTATAGAAAAGTTGTGTTGTTTAATAAACAATATAATTTTTTTTACTGTAAGTATTATCTATAAGATGCGCATAGTTATTAAATAATACGGTAATTTTGATCAAACTTTTTGTGATTAATAACCTATAGTTATTATAAACAAATAACAATATAAATATATATCAAAAATATAGGTAAATTTTTAATTGGTAGTAAACAAATGTGACTATTATTTATAAATCTATTACTATATTTTTGAATGAATATAATACCAATCATATTTAATAATACATTCATAGTATAGGATTTGAAGATTTAAACAAAACGCAAAGAATATCATCAACAGAAATAGTAAGACTAGCTCCTCTCTTCCTAATATTTCTGTTGATGATAAAATGGGGTAAAACCGGGTGTCCCTGTATATCTGTGATGACCGCTGCAATTTAACAGCGAACACACAAACCACATCTAGGTCATCATTATGCCAATAGGAATTGGAGACGACGGTGCACGCTAAATGCTTTGCAGAAGGTTTTGAAAGTTTTTGTGTCGAAATATTTCGATTTTGTGATTAACATATACCACTCTGTAGTGCTATATATACGAAGAATTATTATCAATAAATATACCTCTATATTCATTAACTTTTAAGAAATATTTTAAAACATTAATCAATACTTTACTGTATAATTGAATATAAAGACGCCATTTTAACTAAAACATATGGCACCACCACATGTTTTAGTAAAAATGGCGTCTCTACATTATTTAGCTTTTTTATGGAATACCGAGGTATGGATCAAAACCGGCTACTATCCGGTTTTGATCCCTACCTCGGTAGTCGGTACCCCATAAAAACCAGATAATACCCATATCTCAGTATCCAGTATACCCGGAAAAAAGATAAAAAGACTTGTAAACTAAAACTTTTAAAACTAACAAAAATCAGTAGCACAAAAAGGAGAAAATAATAAAAAGCCAACGAAAAAGGAAAAGGAAGTAAAGAAGGTTAAGAAAAATGAAAAAAAGAACATTGAAAATATAGGATCATCCTTGGAGAAGGAAGAAAACATTGAAGCCCGCATATTTTGTAACGAACTATATACACATTCCAAATCAAAGGATGGATGGATTTAGTGTTGCATGTTTAAAGGGTGGACCCATGAGGCTTGTTCAAATATAAAGGAAGAGAATAACATATTTATATGCGACTTTTGTTGTTAAAATAAGAAACATAGTGCTTTTTTATTTTTGTAAGTAAAAATTTTGAAAACATGGACTGTTATATGTATTAAAATGTGGTACCTGATTTTACTTCACCTAAGGGGGAAACCAGGTATTAGCATTTTTTTTTTTTTTTTTTTAAATTCCCTATCTAATGAACAAACACACTTTTGACATAAAAAAACCATAGTTCCGGATAAGTTAACATCTATTGAAGTCTAATAAACATAATTTTGAAAATTCAAAAAATTTATAAATTCAAAGTTAAGATAACCGGTTTTGCCCCACTCTCCTCTATTTTAAATATTTCATTATAAAATCTTTGACCTATTATTCCATAATTCTTGACATTAACATATTCCCGGTAATTAAAATTCTCGTTCGTGCTTCATTATAGTATGTAAAAATCATGTTCGCATTTAAATTAATGTTAATCGTGTTTTAAATTAATAGTAAGCACTTCTTAGAATTTGCAGCCTGTAATGAAACACAGAAATGATAAGCCATAATGAAACCTAATTCTTAAAATTTTAATGGCTCTATAAAATCTAGTTCTTGAGATATTTTGCCTACTGATGAATGTAGTGACCAACTTTTTTATAACGGGTAAAAGTTAGGTTAAATCTAAAATTGTAACTGCTTTTATTAGTGTATTTAAATTAATAACATAAAACATCTTATTTGTAATCTAATGATCTTATCCAAAAAATAAATCAAGTAAACTCAAAGATTATATAACAAGATTAATTACAATATTTTAAATTTTTGAAATTTATGCTTATTAATGATTTTCACAAAGATTCTGGTGATTGTTTTGTTTGATTTTCTTTGAAATAATAAAATTTTAACTATAATTAACTATATTTAATAGCTATAAATAACAAACAGCAGCGATATAAATCAGAAAAAATTCTCAAAGAATTTTAATTCGATATTTACAAAATTAAATTTGTGAAAATTGTTACTTTAATAATAAAACAAAATTTCATTATATAAGTAGATTAAATTCTTTCTTTTATTCCTTCTAAATTGAATTTTAAACACCATTTGTACTTATTGTTTACAATTTAAAAACTTGATTTTGGGAATTCTATTATTTTGATATTGAAAATCGAAGCCAATAAATTTTATGTAATTGAAATTCGATGAAGTGGCAAACGAAAACTGATCTTTTCCCGAGATCTAGAATTGTTCATGTTCAATAAGAAGTACAAAAGGAGAATAAAAATAATTAGCAGCTGTTAAAATATGCATTTTATAAAGCATATGTAAAGTTTAGAATCTCCTTCGACATTCGTTCTGAAACAATCCTCTTATCATATAATTTATCGCTCATAAGAGATCAAACCATTCTCTTATCTTTTCTAATATTTGTATTTAAGATAAGCGGAATATTAATTTATCGTTAGTGAAGAATTATGTAATGATATCTTTGTTTGCATTCGTATAAACACCGTGACCAAATCTCTAATTCAATAGAACAACTTCTCGTTTATAATATATTCTATTTTCGAACTTATTTCTTTCGTAAACCTCTTTAAAGAAGCTTTTCAGTTTTGTTTCGTGTTTCTGTATTATAATGCTCATCCATCCAATTTTGGCATTCATCTATTTTTTCTCTATCTGACGTTGTTAATCTTCTTTTCATTAACTCTTTTCTTGAACAAACCTATTTCTTGCAAGTCGTTCCTAACTAGTTTTTGCTATCCTTCTTAACAACGAAGCACTTTCTTTATTATTCGGTTACTTCAAACATTTAGCAGATGCTTTCCTTTGCTGTCTTCTTCAATGAAAATGACGTGCATCCTCACTGTTCTTCATAATTTTAACAGCAATAATTATTTTTGCAGTTATACATAAACAGAATGTTCTTAGCCCGCATTTGTTTTGACAGTTGCAGTATCTTATAATTTGCATTTATTTTTCCTGAAGGAGAAACTTTCTTTAGAAAAAATAAAAAAAATAAATCGATCGAATCCAAGAACAGAAGACTAAGTAAAGAAAAACAAAAACATTTTACATTTAGACAGATTTTACTTTCTTCTAAAGGTTGGAAAAATCAATTCATAAATGAATTTGTTTGCTGTAGATCTTAAAATACAATTTTATCTTCTATTCGATTAAATATTTAATTCTGACATTTTCTTTATATATTGGAAAATAAAATTTTAACGATTCGGTAGCTGTCAGCGAAAGTAATTTATTCGAGAAAAATTAAAAAATATCGCCAATTAATTTGCAAAATCAAAAGAATAATCCTTCTAATAATACGAGAAAATTGCCAGAAGGATTATTCATTTCGTGTATACAATGTTTCAGTTGAGAGTTTCAAGTATAAATTTTAAATTAACTTTTGAAGCCTTTTAATCTCTAATATGAGATAATAGAAATCTTGAAAATAGTGTTTTCTTTGAATAAATTTAATATGCATTTTCTGTAAATCAAGTGCATGTTGGTTTTTATGCATTGTTATGGAATAGTTTTTAACAGTTGGTAGTGTTGACTTAAATATATAAGAAACGCTATAAAGTAAAAAAAAAAAAATTAGAGCAAATCAAAAATGAGTAAATATCTGTATTAAATATATTTAAAAGTTTATAAAAATCTCTTAAAAATTATGGGCAACTCCATCGCTCCAAGAATAGCTGTTTAAACTGATTAACTGTTTAAATTGATCGTTTATATTGGCAAAGAATTATCAATATCCAATAAAATTTTTTAATTCATAATTAACAATATTAATAATAAAATTATCAAAATATTCAATAATTCTCTTATTGCATCGATAAAAGACTTTATATATTTTGATTAAAATACATAAAAATATATATATTTTTAATCTTTTCAAATAAAATTTCAATATAAATATTTTCTAAGTTTTGTTTTGAAATTCGATAAAATACTTATAAAAATTTTTCAGATTATTTGTAGAACTTATCGATCTTTCTACGATTTTCCTGATAATTGAATTTCGCAAGCATTGTATGTTATAGAAAAATTGGAAAACTTTGTTTCCAAAAAATGCGTTTGGTATTAGTTCTAGCACTCTCTGCAGTTCTAGAAAAATATTTTGTTTTCAAACTTTGCAGAATATTTTACTGAAAATACTTCCTGGTTTCAGTTGTGACTGATGCCGGGAATCAACACTTATCCACGAAAGAGCTGTTATCAGTTGTTAAATAGAAAAAAATTGGTTTATTTTTTGAAGAATGAATAGCAAAATACTGTATTTGTTAAAGGGACAAAAAGATGAAAGATACGAGATCCTATTCATTCCAATTCAAGGTTATTTTGAGAACCATGCAATTTTTATCAACTGATAACGAGATAAAATGTATAGAAATGTTCTTTTAGTTAGAAAGGATACCCTTTTAAATTTCAATTTTATTGTTGTATTTCAATATTTTTCTTTAAAAAGAAATTACGGAATTGAACAAATTAATGTTGTTCCCCTAATATACGAATTTATAAGCTTTTAGATAAAAATTTTTAAAATTTCTGTCGTTCAAATCTTCTATAAAAATATATACTTTATTTATAAGTTACAAATGCGAATAAATAAGTTTTTTCCGATTAATATGTAATAATGTCATCAGGAATCAACAGGCTCTTTCGAAGCTGTCCTCATAATAGTAGTAGTTGTATAAAACTTGAGAATGACTGCATTATTGTTGTTTCATTCCTCATAAAATTTGAGCTGAGATAAAATATTATTACTACTACTACTATTACTACGACTAATAATAATAATAATAATGCAATATAGGATACTGATTTTACTTAACTTATTTTACTTAGCTTATTTATATTTTATATTGTATATATTTTTCAAAAGTTAAATCAAGTTAAAATTAATAATAATCGTAAATGGTTTTAAATTAGATATTAAATTTGATACTAATAAAATTAATCCACGCATTTAACACATTTTATAACTAATAGAATCATAAATATGACATTTTTATCATTTCTGTTAAGAACAAAAAAGTTTATTACTACTTTTTTCATTGCTCTGTCCGCAAAAACTTAAGAACAAAAACATAAAAATTAAAATTTTCCAGAATTATTCCTTTTGTAACCACCGTAAATGAATAAGAAAATTATTATGCACTTACACTGAAATATTAAAATTTTCACGTACCTACGCCAACCCATTAAGAGATAGTTGCTTCCGAATCTAATAAGTCGATACCTTTGAAACTATTTGTCGCATATGAATAACATTATTGCATATTGATGGAATTTTATTCACATTTTATAAAAATAATCTTGTTCAATTTTCTCCTCCTCCTATTTATATCTATCTGCAAAATATCTCGTTATTCATTCCGAAGATTATTTTGCAAAAGTGTCAAAATGTTACTTAACACTTTGAAAACTTAAATACTTTAGAATATATTTATTTTTCCATTTAATAACGATTGTTTCTATTTAATAAGCATGATGAATGTATATTTTGTCTTAAAAATATTCTTAAAGGAATTTAAACCAAATTAAATGTCGGTGACTGGAAAAAATAGTTTTTAAATCAATTTCATAAAAATTAAATTATTAGTAATAATTCAAATTCTTTAAATACAAAATTATTCTAATTATTGTTATTCTTATTGAAAATTCGCATAAGCTATAGAATAATACAGAATTAAGTGATGAATAATTACATTAAAATGCTATGCTTTTAAGATATAATTATTTTATTTTCAATTGTTTCGTTAAACTCATTCGATACATTTAACGATTAAATATATATACTGTATATATATTTTTTTAATTCGATTTATTATATTAATTTTTTTTTCATAATTTCCAATAATTTTTTTGAATTATCCAGGCATTTAAATATAAAGACTTAGCTATAAAAGTCGTAAAAATACTTATCATTATTTAGATTTATTCAAGAGGACTGAATATTTGAATATCAAATGAGCCAATTCCTACTTGCAACACTTACAGAAAGCTTTCTAAGACGACTTCGAATACTTTTAATCGAAGTTATTTTAAAAAATTCTTCCTTATAATGATTTCTATAGCTAAACTTTCTAATTAAATTTTCGCTGTTGATTATTTTTCTTTTTGTTTTCGATGGAAAAGCTTTATGCGATGTATAGATTTAAGTATGATATATAACGATATAGATGAAGATCGAACACATGGCTGTCGAAAGTGGTGTTGAAGCGAGGTTAGAACATTTTTCAAGAAGAATATAGTACTGTAGTAGTACATTCTTTTCGAAAATGTTTCCATCACATCAATATTGAGAGAATTCTTTCAATTGGATTGATAAGTTATGATGGTATCTTAGGACAAGGCATCAGAAAAGAATAGTTTGAAATTTCAGAACTCTTCTACAGACACTAAATGCACCTTAAAGGCTTTTCAGTCGAACGATCAGAAGGCGTCTGGATGAAGCGTTTGCCTTACTATTTTTAGACATGCGATCAATCGGACTTTTCTCCTCTTTCCGGAGATAGAGTTTCTCACAGAATGGGTCACCTGACAGAGCCGAGTGCATCGTTCCGGTTCCATATTTCAAGTACTACTTCGCATATCTACAAGTATTTGTCTTATATCTATCACGTTAATTAGTTTTCTATTCACGAATAAAGTAAACAACAGTTTACTTTGAAAAATGTATTTTATCCATGATTGAATATATTAGGCAAAAGTTTACTTTATTCTTCAGTTTTATTTTGCTGAATAAAGAATAAAATGTAGAAAATTTACCTGATTTTTCTGCTAGCATTTTAAAATACTCTATCCCCTTTTCTCCGTAATCTCCTTCAGAAGCAACTGTTGAAACGTAATTCCAACCAAGTTTCCGAACAATGTCAACCATGGCTTGAGCTTGAAAGTTATCTGGTGGTACTACTCTTGAAAAATAACCGAATCTTGTTTTGTCGCTAAGTTCTGTACTCGTAGATGCGTAACTAATCTGAGGAATCTGCAACAAAAAACGTAAAAATTAATAAAATATTCACTACATTAATACTTTTTATCATAAATAACCAAAATCTTTAATAAAGTCGTGTTAGAAACGACAAAAATACTATCGAGAAGAATCTTCAAAAATTCTTGCTAAAAGAAAAGAGTAAAAATTTTGTAAATATTTTTTATTAGTATCTATAATTCAATTTATAGGCACTATTAAATATTTTGTGTAGTAACTTTAGAGGAACTTGATTGATCAATCACTACTAATCTTTTTATTTTAAGATTCTTTCGAATTTTCTCTCTTTGTGTAGAAGATTGATGACTAAGACTTCGTGATTATCGCATCATTACTCAGTTAGGAAGTATTTTCGAATTTTTCTGTAAGGATAATAATGTTTGTATTTATACTTAATCACCGCTATTAAACAGCATTATATACTGCACAATATTAAGAATACAAATGAATATATATAAATCTTAAAAATCGAGAAAGAGAAACTGTAATTAAAGCAATAATTAAAATCAGAAAAGAGTAAAATAATCCATTAAAAATTTTACAATTGTACCGATATTCTTAAGGAAAATATTTCCTTAAAATGAGCCGATGCATCACATTTTAGAAGAGTTAATTCAAATTTCATTAAACATTTTCTTAAAATAATAATGGCGAAAGAAAAATTTGGTATTAAAATATTCATTTAAGCACAGAACTAGATCATAGTTAAAGTATTTCTTTATTGCTCTAGAGAACATTTATACAAAAAATTTTAAAGATGAATAAAAATGAAGTAAAAAAAAATCAATATAAGTTTTCATCTTTTCATTCGCTTAATTACCTTCAATGAAGCTACTATTTTGTTTTTCTTTAGTCTATAAAAATCTGAAAATTGATTGCTCTATTTAAAAAAAATTTTTTTCTTACTCATTTTTATTTATTTCTCATTTCTTTCTCGTCGAACAAATTCCGAACGAACTAATTCCACTAATTTACTAAAATTTGTAGCAAAATAAAGTGTCTTAATTAAAAAAAAGTTTTTTAAATGATTAAAAATAGTTTTATAAAAAGATTAACTATCTCAAATCATTGATCTTACAGATAAACAAAAATAAAATAAAATAATGACTGAAGAAGGATTACTTCATTAAAGATTCTGAATCTCACATCAGAATAGAAATGTGCGAGTATTATTTTAATCAACATAGCTATGGTAATGAATCTCAATTTTCTAACGTTTATTGCTATGATCTAATATCATAATTTATATTTTTCATTATAATTAAAACTTAGAGTATAAAAGAGAATAAGATTGATTCTCAGTAAGATTCAGTCAAGAGATATTCATGTAAATTTTTCATTTTCTTGAATTCTAGCATAAATAAGTTCTCTGTTCTTTCCTATATTTTCATGCTAGCACAATATAACAACCATGGAGTTATCTAAAACTTTGCATATTATTTTTACATATATTATAGAAGTTTTGGGAGATATCAAAGGTTTCATTGAGAGATGTGATAATCGATAAACAATAAAACTGAGGAACAAAAAATTTTTTGATGAATTTGGATATGGATAACTTATATTATTGTAAAAATTATATTAAATTTTTAATTTTAATTTATTATTAATGCAATTTTTCTCTCATTTTGTATTATGGTATTTTATTAAAATTTAACGATTTTTGATTAAATTCATAAATCACTTCATGTCAAAATAAATGACAGTCAAACTCATTAAAAGAGTTTTCAGAAAAATTTGAAATCATGGAAAAAAATATAAATATTCATTGCTTTACTGTTCAATTTCACAAAATATTAAACTTAAAATATAAGTTCTGACAACTTACTGCTTGCAACATGAATTGATAGATTGTTCACTGAGAAGATAGTTGCTTAACTTACCTGTTTGAAAACTGTCTGAGGTACGATAATGAATAAAAGAAACCCTATAGATAGTTCGACTTCTGTTATATTCAATACTCGAATTTTGCTTACTATGAATTCACTCTCACTATTCGTGATAAAGATCGATATCGCTAGAAATAAAATTCTAAGAAGAATTCATAACTTATATGATTGTCAACGATACAATGAAGCTTTACAACAATACTAAAATAGATTCTTCTTTACAACACATCCTAGAGTTTAGTTACTGAAAGTCGTTTAAAGAATTGTGATATTTTCACGAAAATTTTATCATATAATTCTATCTAATAATAATAATAATAATAATAATAATACTGTTATAATTTTTACAGGGTTGAATATTTAATAAACTGAAGTATAGGATGACAAAATTATAAACAAAGAATACTTTTTATTAAACACTTTTTAATTTTATAAACAAGCCCAGTAAAAGTCAAGTAATTAATTTTTTTTCTAATTTATTTAAAATTTCTTAATTAATATTTAAAAACTTTTAAGATTTCTAAAATCATAAAAAAATATGATTTTTTTGTGAGCTTATAATTTTTATTTACAGAGATAAATCGCTTAAGTAAAACATTTCGTGTTTCGATAAAGATTAAAAATATTTTATAGTAAAAATTATTGAATTTCGCATTAATAAAAAACATAAATCACTGTTTCTTTAAGATTTTATTTCTGAAATAGCGATATTATCAAGTAAACTATTAAAAAGATGTTTAAAAGTAAACTTTGTTGTTTTCTTTATTGTTTTTTTCCTTCTACCTGCGATGCTTTTAATAATCTTGTCACTTGGAATTTAAATAAATAACCGAGTTATGATCACTGAAGTATGACTGGAAAAGAGAAATAGCAAATTTATCCAAGCGAAAAATTGCAATAATAAATTACGGCAGATGTCAAGATTGTCAAGCAAATTGGTTCAACTACAACGTTCAGCGGTTCAATAATTGTTATACGACTTTTTTCTGTCTTTAAAATCTTTAATAATATCTCGATTTTATAAGTTCTAAAAAATTATTCAAAATCGATTGAAGACACTTTCAAAATTCGCGTGATAATCCCCTCTTCGTTGCAAAAAAATAAATTATTTTTACGAGAGATGCGCTTATAGTAAAAATTAATGTTTAATCTATTATCGCATGCAAATTTTAGTTCGATTGAATACAAACAAAAGTGAATTTTTCAACTTATCCTTTGATCAAAGCGTTTAAATTTAAGTTTTATGAATAAATGTATTCAATAGTATTCTTTAAATAGTGAATGCAAAAGGATCTAGAATGGCATGTTTCCAGCATTTCAAAACAAACAACGAACTGGTAAAGCACACCTGCTACCCTTACAAAAGAATTTTTTATAGTATCCCTTTTTTCGTTTTTTTTTCTACAAGAAACAGAAGTAGATTTAGATTTCATTTCTTCTCTATAAAATATTTATAATTGCGACTATTCATTTTCCGATCGCATCGTATGCAAACTCTATAATGCGAAATTTTACAGATACTATTTTCAGTCTTCCGTGATCTACGAAGAAAATATTATACTTTGGTAAGATATAATGCTATTTAATCTCTTATTTAATTAATAGGGAGTGGATATTTAATCACTAATTAAATTAATTATGCGATTATTTGCGGTAATCACTTCAAAATCTATGCTGATCAATTGTTAAGTAATTAAGATTGATTTAATAGATTATTTTTAGTAACGCTCCACATATTCACTTGAAATAAACTTCTAACTTTACATTAATTTATTTGCTTTATTAATCTGATAAGTCTTTTGATTATGTTTTCCTGGTGTGGTATATAAAGATTTTTTTTTTTAAATAACAACATGCAAACGAATTAAAAATATTTTTAAACAAATTTCTGTAGATAAAAAAAAAATAAAACTTTATTTCTGAATTTTATTTACTTATTTGTCTTTCGTGATTTTATTTTTATTTTTTTCCGCATTTTAAATTGAATTTTGAATTTTAAAATAGAAAATTTAATTTAGACATCACGGTGTTTATATATATATAGAAATGCTAAAAATGCTTGACGATATGCAGATATATAATTATCATCTCACTTTTAAATAAATTTTTAATCACGAAGTTAGCAGATAAAATGATGATTATTTAATAAAGTTCGCTTTATTTGAATGATATTTTTTATAGAAAATAAAGCGATGTAAGAAATAATGCTAATATATTCTCATTTTTTAGTGTTTAAATAAAAAATAATCGAAATATTTAACTTTCAACGTCTTAATATTTTTCAGGTTTTATGTAATAGTTAAATCTCATTAATTCCTAACGTCAATTAATTAAGTTTTCCAAAGTCGACTACACTAGAACTAGCTTTATGCATTAATTATTTTATTTTTTATATTCATCAGATTCAAAATGCATTTAACGTTACAAAATTTGATAATTTTGTTTCTTTTTTTTCAATCAATAGATATCACTATTAACCAACTCCTCCTTTATATCCTGAAGAACACTTTTATCGAATTATTTTTCGATCGAAATTTGTAAGACGAATGAAAAAATTTAAGGTTAATCAATTCTTTTTGCCCAAACACGAAATGAACAAAAGAAGAAAATTATTAGAGGAGAGTTTTTAACAAGTGGAAGCGGATTTTGAGAGGGGGAGAAAACAATCCTGATGCTATCGTGATCGCAGTCATTGAAGCATTTCAAGATCCAAAAATCTAAAAGTGGGATTTTCTCGACAAGCGATAACGATACCTCCAAAAATAAAAGAACATCAATCTATTTTGATTCAAAGAAAATAAAAGAAATTGGCAATGTAATGCAATCAATAATATTGTCGAATTAGATTAGTTTCTTCACTAAAAAACATAGGTTTAGTTACATAAGTGCAACATAACTAGATTACAGAAAATACATAAGATCATCTCTAGGAAAAAAAATTATGTCTAACGAAATTTATTGTAACACAATTTTTTAATCTATCTACATTAAATGAATTTTAACAAATTAAATTGTTAAACTTGCTCAAAATTCATTCAAACCATATATGAAATATTTTTTCATCCAATTCTTATCATATAATGGCTCAACTAAAACTAAACAAAAGTTTTCTTTCATTGAAGAAATTGAACTTATTCTTCAACCAACATACTCAGAAAAGTGATTCACATAACATGAATGTAAAAATTGAAACTGCTAAAAGTTTCACAATAACTCATACATCACTTCTAAACTAAACGTTTCGCCTGATGAAATGTTAAAATTGTTGATTAAACTATACATTTTCAATTAACAGTACATTAAACAAATCTGCGAGATAATTGTGTTAGATCCATTCATTGAATGGATGCCTATCTGAATGATCATTGCATCCAATAATTCATTAGATCGTTTACTTTTTAACTGATTAAATTTGCCATAAAAAGTCTTTAATTAAAATATTTAAAAATTTAAACAAGTCGAAAAATATATGTAATTATTATTCATAATGAACTGTTTATAAACAGTTGCAGAACTCAAGTTAATATTTAGTCAAATAATATTAAAGAATGCCTTTAAATTTTTATAATTTTAATTTATTAATAACGTTTTGTAATCGATAAATATTAATTTTATTAAATTTTTTATTAATGTACATTAGTAATGTTTTCCTCTCTCTTTCTTCTAATCTGTACATTATGCAAAATATTTCGATTTTATGATCGTTTGTAATAATAGTAATCGCAGTCGAGAAACACATTGAAAATTTACTGCAATATATTTTCAATTAAGTTGAAAATAATATTTTTTTATTCAGATATAAAGTCAAAATTGCATTCAATCTTAAAATTTTTTATTGCATACAAGAACCTAAGTCTATAATAAAAGAAGTATTGCGATCTGGGAATTAATTAATCCAATCAATAACGAACAATTTTTTCATTTTTTCTTTCAAGTCTAACAAGGTTCGACCATATCAGCTTTTTGTTCTGAAGCTCAATTCGATAAATCTTTGATTATATTTAACTTTATCTGGTTTGTCATTAAGATTGTCCTTTTATCGTTTTTACAGAGTTTTTGCGACCTCTTCTTTTAAAAATAAAGCCAAAAATTTTTTAAAATCCTCTAGATATCAGAAACGTTTAGTTGCTAAAGTAACCAAACAAACAACGTTATCTTTAGAATCAACAGGAAGAAATAAATTGTATCGTCTCTCTTATAATTAATCACTAGATAAGCCATTACTCTACAGTTAACCTTCATCCGATGCAATAATTAACACGATTAAAAATTTTAGCAGGATTATAAATTTTTAGTATGAAATAAGATTAAATTCAAATATAATTTTGCTTCAAACTTCGCGCTTTAAGATGTGTATTTAGAATTATTTTATAAATAAAACTGTGATAAAGTTAACTTTCATGCATGTGTAAACAACAATTTCACACAGTTTTCTACCAGATAACGAGTTCCAATCGTGATAAATTTTCCTATAAATAATGATTATGGGACCTTTTATCACGATATGTAATATATATCTTAATAAACTAATTTATTTGTTTTCTTCTAATATTTCGAGTAGCATCAGATGTAGGAGTGTCTTGCTAAGCAATAAAGACCACAGTGAGGTTTCCTTGGAAAGATCGATGTATCAACATCGGCAGTAGAGGATGATAGAATAAATCAGTTGATCGAAACAGAGAAATGTCGAAATAGAGTGAAATTTTGTTTCTGATAACCAAGTAAACCATACACTAGAACGAAACGGCTTTCCTGTTTTTCACATCAACAGAAAATATATATATATAAGTATATATATATATACACTTTTTTATCTTAAGAAATCACTAAATGTCAAGGTTGATCGATCTTTATAAAGAAAAATTAAACAGATATCTGGAAGCCAATTTTTAATATCGGTTGCACTCACACTTTAATATATATTACTGTTTGAAAACAAAATTTGCATATTCGCAATTGTCAAATTAATTGAAAGTACGTTGTAAAATAAATCAATAAATCGGAAAAGTCGAAGTAAGATAGAAAGATGCATTTTTCGTTTATTAAATATTGAACGAACTTTTAAATTATAAAAAAAAAATATATAAAGAATATGTATAAATTAAACACTCAATAAACTAATCAAAGATTTGCTGAACTATACTTCAGTAAGATATTCAAAACTTGTTAGAATGAAAGGAAAATTTGAAGAAAGTTAACCATCATCTACCTATCACTATATACAATATAACATTTTATACATTTATAAAATATTGTTTAGATAGTAATATTAATATTTAAACAAAAGATTTTCTCATATAAAAGCGTATACAGTGGTATCTCGACTTACGAACCGTTTAACATACGAACTTTTTTCATATCCCATTTCGGCCTCTAGATAGAACTTATTCTCGAGATACGAACCGTGATGCTTTTTGATATTTGTAAAAGGTTTTCTATAATTTTCCTATAAAAATATCTCAATTACTTTTTTAAATATGCATGTATAACTGTTAATGTAACAAAGACCGCTTATTCGTGATAATATTAAAGATC
>WUQG02046075.1:0-10475 GCA_011317285.2 Androctonus mauritanicus
CCTTTTCATCGTCTTCTTGAACTGTTTGCAACCATTTTTTATAATTTCGCGGACCCCCGGTAATGGCTACGCGGACCCCCAGGGATCCGCGGACCACAGTTTAAGAACCACTGATCTATAGAATTTGCAATTGCACATCAATTCAATATATTGCATTATAGATACGGTTGCAATATTTTAAAAAATATCTTTATTTGACACTAATCGACACATTTTATGAAGAATCGATATTATTCGATATAAATCGAAAATATGGATACGAGATTATGAATCTTTTATGTGTATGGAGGGCATACCTGTGGAATCGTGAGTGAGCAGCACATTTTTTCACCGGGATAACCAGAATGCTATCCCGGTGAAAAAATGTGATGACTGTGAATTCAAGAATTTACTTTGGTTTTAAACTGTAACACATCATGCTACCGAAATGATGCACATTCGATAGTGTATTTACTCTCCAAAGTTACGGATTATCAAGATATATATTGCAATCCTTTTAAGTTTCAATAAATTAATCGGATATCCCTTGTAAAAATTATTTCCTTTAAAATTAATATTTTAAAGGAAATAATTTCCATTAAAATAGGAAATAATAAATAGGAAGGAAATAATAGATATGGATATTGATGGAACTATTAGCGCACAATATCATAGATAAAAGAAAATTTTACATCAGTCCTTGGACCCTATGATATTCTCACTCATCGAGAGTAAGGTGCTTTTATATAAGTGTTTAGTTCCTGCCCTTATGTTCAATCTTTCTGACAGGGAATTCTCCAGTCCATATTCCATCTTAACTAATAAAGCTCATAATAACAATGATGTTGGCACTGCCTTCCTCTATTTCTTTAGGGACAGAGAAGTTCTCCACTACAAACTTGAGCTTTCCAACCAATGCAATAATTTTCAAGCTGAGCTTCTTGCTGACTACAATCCATTTATTGAATTTGTAAAAATACTTATCAGATTAAATTTAATATCATCACCGATAGCAAACCAGTTATAGATTCCTTGAAACCTTCTGTATAAACCCAGTGACTCTCTAGCAAGCATATCATGAACAATTCAACTGTCTCCCAATTTTTTTCAGAACACTTTCCAAGGAAAAGTTGTCTTGTATCCTCTTGGACATAGTCACAGCTGTCAGTAATCGAAGATATCGATCATGTCTTTTCAACTGTGTTAAATTTGATCATCAGAGACTTTTCCTCGAATTAATTTGTAAGAATTTGGATTTTCCTGGCCTTGCTCTAAATCTGACTAATTTTCCATAAGGAAGTTTATGTTGTTTTTTTCATTTTATCAAAAATATCTTCACGAGATTTAATATTGTATAACATTGAAACCCTAAAAAATAATTAATCTTTACTAATCATAATAATATAACAATGTTAAGATGCTACTAAGATCTCTGATAAGATGTTACTAATTAATTTACTAACATTGTACATCAATCTCATCATCAGTGTTAATTTTCGATAACACGATTAGTTTTCTAATTTAATTTTAATATTTTTATAACAAATTGCTAAATATTTTGTAGATTAATATTCTGTAGATCTATCACGACAGGAGTTCCACAGTTAAAACCGCCTAAGAAGCTATCATACAGGAAAAGAACATCTCGATGAAAACGAATTCATTTAACATAATATAATATGAGATATCAATATAATAACGCTTTCAAAATAAAGTATATTTATTTGTATATAATACTGTAATATGAGATAAGGATTAATTTGTACAATAATTCGATTGAAAAATACTCTGACCGTAGATGAAAAAGCCAATATAAATTAAAAAAAAAGAAACTGATAAAATATGGGAGGACAAGTGAAAGTTCTGGCTTCTTGACACTTTGTATCTCTTCTCTGCTACCAATTTTTCTAATTGGAAGAAATCTTATTCACATTGATTACGTTTAAAATTGATTAAAGGTGAATATCAGTAATTCTGGATCTTAAAGGAGATTTATTCCTTATATAATTGTAAGTAACTGCTCGCACCGAAGAGTACTTCCAAACATGGAGATAATTTCATGTGCGAATTTTCTTGTATTTTCAAATCTAGCAGGCAAATTTTCGTAAAATTCAGGCATATCAACTTCATTGAATTTTTTGTCTGGGCTGTGAATATGAGACTTTTATGTGGCGGTCACTTTGTAGTTAGCGAATTGAATCACAAATGGTTTCAAAATTTCAAATACGATTGGTGTATAGCCATAATCGGCTCATTAATTTACATCCTTTACTGGCCAACGTCATCGGGAATTTAATTAGTTCCTGATGTATTCTTGTAATAAATCCAGTCATTAACATCACTGATTAAAATTTGAAAGCATTAAATCTAAAATAAAAAATATAGAAACATTACATGAGATAAATAACATTTTCTTTAGAATTATTTATCTCATGTAATATTTCTACAATGAGATAAGTAACAACTCGTGCAAGTAATCCCTCATATGTTTCAAAATTACAGAAAATAAATGATTAATTTTGATGATTATTTCCCAACAAATGTGTATAATTTTAAACCGGTAGCACAAAAGAAAGACTAAATTAACTCTTATAAAACTGTTTTATAATAGAAATAATTAAAAGTAGTTTCAGGAGAACAAGATCAATAAAAAACTTTTACGGAAGTAACATAAAACATTTACTTTAATAAAAGCATCACAGAATAGTTTGATCTAGTTGCAAGAGAGCATTATCTCTAAAAGATTAGAGGCATTATTTCTAAAATATGATATGTAATAAATTAATATATAGCTATTATATATCATCTTTTAGAGATATATGCAATTTAGTGACTAATTGATCTGAGATGTTTGGAATTTCCTTGTTGGATTATATAATAACCAACAAGGAAATTCGAAACATTTCAGATTTAAAAAGCAATCTTTACATTAAGTAAAACTTCAGAAATTAGAATGAAATACGAAAGAAATTCAATTATAATCGGTTATATTTCATGGGATATTTATGCCAAAAGAAATATTTTAAATGAGACTTCAAACAATTTTTTGATATATAGATATAATAATATTTAAACAATGCCAAACAAACCAGTTAATGGATACATCCATGGTAATGCATCCATTAACTGATTTGTTTGACATTCATTAGAATCAACGGCTCTTTAAGTGATACTTTCTTTTATATAATCCCAACAAAGATTTTATAAATCTGTAAGCATTTTTCTAAAGAAAAATTCTAAAATGGATGAATATGAACTGTACTCTGCATTCGGATGTTATCTTTCATTTACTTTTAAAATATTAAAGATATTCAGCATAGAGTTGATCGAAAATCCAGATGCAAATAAACCATACAAAATATTTTATAAAATTTATCAGATTGCAATATTATTAGTAATTTTATTCTTAAAAGTCGATGTTTTATGTTTGATCTTGGATGATTTGGAAAATGAATTATTCTATTGTGCTCCTTCACTGTTTCCTAATGTTAAATCTAAAATATGCTATTTGTTTCCGTTGAGTATATTGATTGTATCTCTAGTATGTTTTATCGTCTTTCATTCCTCAAAAATCAAAATAACCGTAAGGAAACTCATTACTTTTACAAATATTTGTGAGGAATTTAATCTAGAATCACCTTCATGTAGTAATCAGAAGATAATTCTAATAATTAGTTTAATTCTGTTTCTCAATGTCTCTATGATTTCAAATTTTAACTTTGTATATTTAAGATATATGAAAAAAAGAGCTAAATGGGTATTTAAAGATATATTTTGCACGTCAATCTACAGTTTAATATACTTTTATATATTAGGTGCAATTATTTTCATATTGTTAATTGCGTATATCATCGTTAGACGATTTTGTAAAAAATTATTATTATATTGTTACGAAATGAAAGAAAACAAATACAGGAATGTGAAAAATGTAAAATATTTTCATAAAATGCAAATTGAATTTTATGAAATTTTAGGAAAATTAAACAATTTAATTAGTCCTTTATTTTTCACATTATTCATATTTTTTATATTAGCAGAACTTAATATACTTTATGTTATTTTCTTTCTGGAAGTTGAAGATAGTAACATGCATCATTCGAAATTAGTATTTATTTTAATGATTTTTTTACTTATAGTATCCGGTATATTCTTTATACCATTACATGAAAGAGTGAGTATGTTTTTCAACTTATATATTAATATATAATATATTGATATTTAAAAAAATAACATTAAATAATATACTGTGTTAATATATATATATTTTTAGTTCTCCTCAATTCCCGAATCGTTATTTGCCCTTTATTTTAACGCTGATGATGAAGAGAGTGAATTATTGGTAATATTTAGTTTTATTTAAAGTAGGAATGATTAAAGATTAAATTCTGATTAATCATACGACTTGATATTTCTTTTATTTTTCATAGATTTACAACATGTTTCATTTATATCAAAGCAGAACTGCCGGATTGAACTGCATGAATATTTTTGATTTAAATAAAACTCTGATCCCTAAAGTCAGATACTTAGAATTTTCTTAAATATTTTAATAAGTTTATACACAGTAAGTAGTCCTTGATTTACGACATCTCATACTTACGATTGCCATATCATCAATAAATTCTGTGATTAACTAATGCAATTACATGGGTTCGAGTCATGAATCCAGTGGTCTGATTATAGGAAAGTGTTCTTGTTTTGTCTGATTCCTGTAATGTTGTTTCCATTATTTTTATTAAATTAATATATAAAGTCCTATTTAACATTAATAGTAAGAAATCATTAAATTTCGGGAATTTGCTACTGTTCCCACTTACGATCGGGGTTCGAGACCGAAACCTTCGTATATCAAGGACTACTTGTATATCTTATTACATTTTTATTGAAATTAATTTTATGATAAATGAATTAATGCAGTTTTTATTAATATTAATAGTAAATTTATCTCAGAAATAAACTTTAGAAACAAAATTTTTTTGTGTTATAATTACACATTATTATAATTGTTATTGTTCAATAATATTTTAATTTCTTTTTTAATATATTAGTACTTCTTCGCATTTTGTAATTTTATTTTCTTTTTTTATAGATGATAAGTTTCATTTTAAATCAAGCAATTACTTTCCAACAACTTAGTCAAGTTTATCACCACTAATAAGTCAGTCTTTTATTGTTATAATATCTTTCTAATATGTATTTCTAATGAAAATTGTGGATGATATTGTAGATAACTGTTAAACTCTTAATGCAATGTAGTTTTTATGATCTACGATACCAGTAAAAATCCTAATACTATGATATTTCGATAGTTTTAATGTAAGAAACTGTGATACAAGTATTCCAAAAGCAGCATTTTTCTCAACAAACTTTAAAATACAATTAGATGCAATGTTTTAACTCAAATTTTTATTATAATAAAAAATAAATATTGTTCTATATTGTGATGAAAATTTATAAAAAATAAACAATAGCGTTCCTAGCATTGGTGTCACTCGGTGTTATAATGTATTGTGTTATCCCCTCTCCCTCAATTTTATATAAAATATTTGGTCGTTAGAAAGCATGGATTCATAATGGATATCATTTGTTGTTAGAACCTAAACATTAAAAGCCATACGTACATATATACGAAGTTGGGCGTAAGCGTGTTAAAGTGGGTATAACTTTAACTAAAGATTGGCAAAAATGTAATTTTTAACATACGTTTGAAAAAATTAGGTATCACCCTCACGATAATATCACCCAATACAGGCCGCACTCTCCGCACCCCGCTAGTGACGCCATTGAAATAAAGTTATTCTAAAAACTGAAATATATGGTGAGCATCGGGAGAATTTGTCGTACTGATATAAATGTTTCATTATTTTAATAATCAGATAATTTAGGAGGCTCCAATAACGGTATCAGTCGTTGCCGGCAGTGAGTGACAATTAGCACACTCTTGTCGGCCAGATTGGTAGCGTGGAAACGCTTCGGCTTTCCACTCTGGAAGGACCCGGGTTCGAGTCTCGGTTCGAGACTCGAACCCGGGTCCACATCTGGACCCGGGTTCGAGGAGTCATCCGGCTGCCCATCCCTGCGGAGGGTCAGCCTGTTGTAGGGCTTGTTTCGCCCCGCTCTTATTACCCCTACTGAGTGGAAAGTGGCGCCATCCGTTGACCAAACAAACAAATAACTATTTCAAAATCTGAAAAAGAATTTATTTCAGAAATCAGTACAATTTCGAATACATCGATTCATTTTTAGTATCGATACTTTAATCCGCTAATTTGGTATTTTTTTATTCGATACATTTATTTCGATATTTTCAGAATAAACTTCGATACTTTCGATTATCAAGAGAAATTTATATAATTGATAAAAGAACTTTTTGAATGACATAATAAAATTGATATTATTTTTTGTTTAATATCAGGTATCCAGTTATATACTTTATTAATTATTTTAATTAGTGTATATTTTATAATCTCTAAAATATCTATTATCGCAAAAGAAAACATTCATCTAATCTTCATATTAGAAGAAGAGAAGCAAACGAATTTGTAAAATGATTTAAATATACTTTTTCTTCTTCTAATATAGAGCTGCTTTTTCTTCGTATAAAACAATATTTTAAATAGAACTTTAAAAAGTTTTTTTAAAGACATTGCTATGATAAACTTTAACAATTTTATAATTATAAAACCTCCTTATATTCGTAATAATTTGTTTGGAATATATTTTTTATATATTCATCTGCATTTGCATATCATCACAGTAGATCTAAATATAAGCTATGGATAAACTGCTCAATACTAGCAACGAGTGAAGCCGTCCCACTACATTAGTTTATCTCAACAGTAATATCATAAAATTGACAATATAACAAATTGACTTTGTTTTGGCAGCCAGACATATTCCATTTATGTTAGTAAATATGATGACCAGATCCAAATAATTAATAAAAAGGGTGTAGTACCCCAATATGCACTGTTATACCACACAATCCCATCACTTCAATGGCTAGTGTTGAGCAGTCTATCCATTTGGCTAAAAGAAAGTTTTAGATGAGATTATTTAATGTTTACCATGGTAACTAAATTGAATTTTATACTTACAAATGGCAACATCATCTGTGAATGTGATTGGTATGAAATGCATGATGAAATGATAACAAAATTAAGCAGAAATTTTAAAACTTTAAATTATTCACTGTAATTTTAAAGCATGAAACAGATATTTAAATCCACAATATTCTATTTGCATATTAGAATGATTCTTTATATACATATAATATTTAATTGATTGTAGATAAGTAAAATAAAAGACATTTGCCTGTTTAGAAAAGGACAGGGACTTTTAACTACAAATAAAGTACTATCCTTTGAAATAAAGGACAGTTGGCAACCCTAATATGGTGTCAACATTGAAATCAAGTGCAAGTAATCTGAACAATAGATAAGACAGATGATATTAGAATGGCAGAAGTCATTATTATTGAATAATTTAAAAAGAAGTTCTACATCATAAATGAAATCCTTCTATTAACATACTGCCACAATGGTTAATACGATCCCAGTATATAATAGTATATATAATATTACAATTACCATCATTTTATTTGTTGCAATTGACAATTTATAATTATGCACAAAGCAGAAAGAGTTATACACTGTTGTGTTTCCAAAATATATATATACTAGTATTAACAGCTCTACAACAGGTAAAATAGACTTTATTCTACAAACAAGTTATAGTGGTAGCACTTTCGATTAGAAAATACTCATCAGCCGCATATCCATTACCGAACTGAATACAGTTAGTTCTATAGAACGATAGAATTCCAAATTTTAAAATGCGTTGCTATAACAATGTTCAGTCATTTAACTGAAAATATACTTAATATACCTAAAAAATACATATTACTATAGGGTTAACAAAATGAAAGTTTAGTATAATATACTGTATAAAGCACAATTAATTATTTATTTATACAGTCAAAGCTCCATGGCGGTTACTCTGCTTCATCCCCATTCAATTTATAACTAGTTTAGTATTAATGTTTGTATTTATATAAGTTTAATAATTTTAATTAATTAGTTCCTTCGTATTTTTATAAATATTTAAATTTATAAAGTATTCTAGGCTTCTTGTTTGAAAATGCTGTGTGTTCTGTTCTATTGATTTGTAATTGTTGAAGATGACTTCTTTAAATCAAAAGTATTTCAAAAAGCTGTGATAAACTGTTTTTCCACTTGAAATTGGTGCTTATCAATTTTATTTCGTTACCACATAAATGGAAGCTTACATATAATCATTTAGTTAATGTTGAGCCAACAACTTCATGATATCTTTAGCCAACTTTTTGAACCAAACTAAGAAGCAAGCTGGGATACTAGAATCTCTAGAATTCTTGGAACAATATCAGCTCAATGCAGTATTTCCAACGACAATAAATCATATTGACCTCTCTGTTAGCAGTCTGCCAATTACATATCAAGTGAAGAGATGATGATTGAAATTTGCTATATCTGACACAAGACATAGGTATTTCAAGATTAGTAGCTATTGTTTTAATATATGCAGAATTTTTATTTGAATCTGCAGCCCTGAACCTATAATCACTGAAGTTGAACTAATGGTGCAACACTATAAGCAATAGTTATGCATTTCACATATTAAGAAGTTCAAGTGAGTGCTAAGAAACCAAGTCCAGCATAAGCACAATAACATACTTCCACTTTCAGCTGTAGCAACTATAATTGGTGACATCAACATTCTATCTTATGTACAGGACATATACTCACCATGGGACCAACATGTGTGACCACTGAACAAATGGAACTTGTAGATGTAGCTCCAAGAGTCAAACCTCTTTTGAATCATATACATCCAGATGAAAACACCATTTGAGATTGACCTTTATCTCCACATACAACAGTTTTAACAACACACATAAGACAACAAGACAGAAAAGGACTTTCCTTAAACTTGAGCATATCAAATTATGGTTGAAGGATAACAACTTAATATAAGTGTGGGAGGACAAAACAAAGAAAATAGTTATTGTGCCAGCTGTTCAGTATGATAGTATGTTATCAGATTATATATCGTCTTCAGGTGCAGAAATATCTTTTTAAATGATTCTGCTTTGAGATTACAAAACTGTTTTCCTGATTTCCCTGAATGCTGGAAATGCAAACCTCTACCAAACACAACCTGTCACTACTTTATGCATACATCAGTGGTCTTGAAACTTTGTCAGTTTAAGGAACCCTTATAAGTATAAAATTATTTTGTGGAACCGGGATCATAAACAATAGAATATATAGTATTAGGTAGTACATATAAAGAAAAATGTTTAAATATTCTTTTATTTTATTATAATAAAAGTTAAAAAAGTATTACAAGATAACTTTATTTTCATCATTTTGATGAATATTTTATGTATGTATGGAACCCTTTAGGACATTTTGTGGAACCCCAGGGTTCCATGGAATACAGTTTGAATAATACTGGCTTACATCAAGTTGTACAAGCAACCAATATCCATCTGTCCATTGGTCGATAAATCTTTATTGACACTAACCCCGTTAGAAAAGAAACTTGCTACAAGGTGCACACAATTCTTGAAGTCATACCCTTTTGTAATCAAGTCATCTACACAGTTTATTCAGAGATTAAGTAATTATAATCTAGAGGATAATGATATCGTGCTAGTCTCCAATTATGTATCATTGTTCCCTTCAATCAAAATAGAGCCAGCATGTTTATGTTTGTATCATTTTTTTATTGGAAAACACAAAAGATTTAAATGTATCAGCTATTATTCTACATGACCTCTCCTACTTAACAATGTATAACTCATTTTTTTACATATAGTAATTGTTTTTATAGGTAAGCAAATGGAGTTCCGATTGGCAGATCTATGACCAGGGTCATGGACGAGTTAATCATACAGTGCAGAGAGCATGAAGTATCTTCCCTGTTTTATACTGATCTCAAACTGTTCGTAAAGTATGTTGACAATAAGGAAATTGTATATAGATTGGAAGGCATACTCAATATTAGAAAAGTGAGGTCTGTTTGGGTATACTGTTGGTAGGCTATTTTTATGAATGTACATTTAATACTATAGTAAATTGACTTTATTTTGGTTGCCAGACATAGCCCTAATGGGGCTATGTCTGGCATGATGGCAGATGATGGCAGATGGATATTGATTGCTTGTACAATTTGATGTAAGCCAGTATTATTCAAACTGTTCCATGGAACTCTGGGGTTCTACAAAATGTCCTAAAGGGTTCCATACATACATAAAATATTCATCAAAATGACGAAAATAAAGTTATTTTGTAATACTTTTTTAACTTTTATTATAATAAAATAAAATAACATATATTGGATATATAACGTATTTTAATAAATGTGATGAACAGATATGTCTTGTATACAAAAAGCACAAATACAGCAGTTGTAAATCGAAATTCTTTTAATACTAACGTTTTCGACACCAT
>WUQG02046086.1:0-10475 GCA_011317285.2 Androctonus mauritanicus
TCAAGGACGTTTTAGTAGGCAAAATTTCTGACATTTTGTGTATAATTATTTGTGTAAAATTATTTCAATAAGTTTCATGTTATCAATAAGCGAACATGCAGCCATGTTGAAATCTGGCCTAATTTGGTGGAGTGTCGCTATTGGTCGAAAAACAGAGCGGTCAGCTACCACGGCGGTTGAAGTCAAAGCTGCTTTGACTGGAACCGCCATGGAAAAACCGCGCATCAAACCAGTCTCTTACTGTGTGAGATGACGTCATAAGACGGTTTTCTGTGCTGAAACCGCTCTAGTGAGAACCAACCTTTAGTTTTATATGCCCTTAAAATTAGGATAAATTTATATTATAATAATTTGCATTCATCTGGAATTATAATCAAAATTTTATTGTTGATATATTAATTAAATTTATTATATTTGGTTATCAATAAAAATTTTGTTTAATTTTTGAACTATCTTAAATGTAATTTTATCAACCAACAAAACAAGTTAAATGTATACAGGCTAATATAGGACATAAGTGCATTCATATAAAAAAATATATATATAGTTTTTTGTATTTTTATACATCATTAGGATATAGTATTTTGTGTCAATTTTAATTTAATTAATTTAAGATGATAATTAACAGTTTACTTTCTAGAAAAAATTGTCCAGATTGTTTAATAATAAATATACTTTTATTTCACTGTTAATTTTCTAATTGCTAGATTTATTTTTTATTTTCGCATTTACAATGAAGCTATTTCAGGAATTCCTCGAAAAAAGATCAAAGATAACAGCTAATGGTTAACAGATAATAATAATATTAATAATAATGTTTTAATATTGACAAATATATAATTAAATATTTGAAAAAATAAGAATTTACAATTTTTAAAATATTTTTCTATTGAAGTTATTAAAAAGATAAATAAAGCATTTTTCCTATTTATCTGAATTACATCAAAATGAAAATTTAAAAATTTTCACAAATTATCTCTAGTTGATTTATGAAATAAAATAAAAAATTCTCTTACAATACAATAAAGAAAAAAAAATAACTTTTGGTTTAAAAAATTGATCAATTGATTGACAATTTTCTATTTCAAGATAATTAAAGAATAATCTTTTTAGAGCTATTTTACTTATATAGAAGGTGAATCAAAAGTCTTTCACATCCCCAATAAATCATAAGCAGTTATATTATACAGAGTCTATTAATGTAAACAAATGTGAAGTCATGGATGGCCCTATGGATGGTCCAGTTAGAGTGACCTTGAATGTGCAAATTAGGTCAAATGGAAGTTCCATCTTTGAAACTAACATACAGAAGAATATTTCCAGTTACAAATGTCTTCCTCATGTTATTCCGAACATTTTAAAAATCTGCATTGAAATCAGATGAATGGTTCACTCCAAATGTCAAAAACTGTTGCTTGTCCAATTTCCCAACTTTGACATAAGAGTCTTCTTTGACATTGTAAATGCAATGATGATTGTGTCATTGATGTAAACATTGGCCTCAAAGGATGAATGTCAATAAAGAATGTGTTTGATGTGATATCCACCTTCTCCAATACAGAACTGTGCACAATTTCTAATAGAATCCAGTTCGTTGGACATCATAATAGGTATTATTTCTGCACAGAGTAGTTCATTTGTTGCTTCAGAGCATGCATTGAGGCTGGCATTATGGAATATACCTAATACACCATATTCCTGATGTAGCCTACCAGAAGAAATCCGATGGTGTTATGTCTAGTTATCATGGTGGGCAATGATAAGCAATATTTTTTGATAAATAGAGCAAAGCATTCATTCAATTTCAATATAGCTTTATTAAAATGTCTAGAATAACATGCTGAAAACATTTGTAACTGGAAATATTTTTTATCTGTTATGATTTTGGAGATGGAACTTCAGTTTTCCTTAATTTGCATGTTCAAAGTCAGTTTGATTGGTTCATTGGCAAAACCACTCATGACTTCATATTTGTTTTCATTAACAGATTTTGCATAACTTTAACTATATTTACAACTTTAACAAAGGAACAAATCATATCATTGATTCGTTCCTTTGTTAATGAATTGTGGTACTGAAGAGGGACTAATATAGCAGTCCGAAAACATTATACCGCAATAAAAACTGTGTATATACTTGCTTAGAGTGCTTGTTTTCTAATATATAATTAGCTAAGATCAAGGTATTTATATATTTTACGATAACTTTAACTGTTTGTGATTTGTTAGGGATGCAAGAGATTTTTTGTTCACCTTGTATATTCCTATGAAAAGAATAGAATAAAAGGCTATTAAAGGGTAAAATAAATTTAAATTAGTGCATAATAAATATGTATATTATGCACTAATATAAATTTATTTTATCAATTTTGTATGAGATTTTTGATATTTTATATATATAATTTAATAATATAATAATCTATTGTTTTCTGAATATTATTAATTAAAAAATAATTAATCTAAATTATTTTTCAGCTATTGCATCACTTAGAGCTAATGGTGTGGAAATAAATAGAGAACAATGGCTTAAAGATGGTGTTGAATGTGAAAAGGCTGGATCTGTTTTAACATGTCAAGCTATAATTCGTACTGTGATTGGTATTGGAGTTGAAGATGAAGATCGTAAACATGCTTGGATGGAAGATGCTGATGCAGTTGAGTATTAAACAGATAATTTGTTTTGATATATTCTACAAAAATATAATAAAATTCAAATATTTTTATTTAGTGTGCTTCTCAAGGAGCATTTGAATGTGCACGTGCAATTTATGCTCATGCATTATCAGTTTTTCCAAGTAAGAAAAGTATTTGGCTTAGAGCAGCATACTTTGAAAAAAATCACGGAACAAGGTTAGATTATTTTGACTATTTGTTAATTTTGTTTTACATAAGTATTATATATTTAAAATTTTTCATTTTTTTTATATTAATAGAGAATCACTGGAATCACTACTTCAGCGAGCCGTAGCCCATTGTCCAAAGGCTGAAGTTCTTTGGTTAATGGGAGCCAAATCAAAATGGCTAGCAGTAAGTATATTTTACAATCATAATTTACCAAATATTGAAAAAATATTAATATCATTTTGTGCTTTACTGCACAGATTTTTCAATATATCCTTAAATTTAAGAAATAAATGAATTTATTATGAATCTTAACTAATTTATTTTTGATTAATTCATACAATAACAATTAATTTATATTTTTTCAGACAATTTTTTTTATATTTTACTTAACAATTTTATATATATGATATAAATTATAAGATATTGGCATAAATCATAATAATTGAGAATAGACAAAAATATGCATAAACTGATTTTATCTATTCAAAAATCCTTTGTAGATTTTGATAAAATTTATATTAATATTCATTCAGTCATTAGAAGAAACAAAAAATATTTTACTAATATGCATTGAGTGAAAAATTTTAAATAAAAGTAGTCTTCAAAATTAATTTTATTTTAAAAAATTGTTAATTTTTTTTATATTAAAATAACAAAATTTCTAAATACAGGTATTCATTTGAATATATATATTTGAATATGGATATTAAACAGTGTTGTGCTTTAAATTTAAAGATAATCAGTTTAATCTAAGAAAATTAGAAATTACTAAAATTGAAATCAAATATATCAGTTCAATCCATATCATTGTTGGTCAGTTTTGTCATGAATTTGAAACTCTGCAGTTTCAATATTAAACATAGGTGATACTAAGCTAGTATATTTTCCAAAAAATTGATTGCAGCAAAACATTAGATCTCTCCCAAAGTAGAGTTCACATATATATTTGAATTTAATGCACTTTGATGGACAAACTACAAAATTTTTCCATATAAACATTATTTAATATAGTTTGATATATTAAGAAATCAGAAGATTCATTTCCTCTCACTTATTGTAATTCTATTCTATTTGAATAGTCAATTATTGTTTAATTAATTATAAAATTCAGCTCATATGCTGTGAGAATAAACAAGATTATATATATTTATTCAAAAATCTAATAAAATAAAACTTTTTATTTTGTATTGATCTTGAGGAAAGCTTATTGATGTAACAATGACCTAGGTAAAATGCCAAGGTTTTCAAATTTTGACATTTTACGTAGTTCATTATTATATCAATAATTGATCATATTGTATTTTTTTTATCAGAGAGAGCATATCAATAAATACAAGTAAAGCATATAATAATATTTCTTAAAAATTTTAAATATTTTTCTTTATAAATTTATATTATTTATTAATTTTTATACTTCATCTATAATGTAAGAAGCAATATGAATTAAACATACAGATATTTCAATAAAAAAAAAAAGCAGTTGTGTTCTAAAAAATCTTTAATCATCATTAAATAACACTTTCAATCAGATCTTCAGTAATAAACATATTAAACATTTTAAAGATTAATTATAAAAATTTAAAGATTGGAATTAAATATTTTAGTTGAAAAGTTTTGAGAAATACATAAGTTTATTAATTGTTGGAAGAAAAAAATTCAGAAAAATTACACTGAATTCATTGCAATTTTTCTGAATTTTTTGATAAAAATCATAAGTACAATTATTATTTTTATATTCTGTATATATAAGTAAGCATGATTCAAAACAATACACATTTAATTTATTTCAATTGTATGAATCAGATTAATATTTTTAAATGAATTTAAACTTACATCCTCTGCTGATGTACAGTGAAAGAAAAAAGTATTTATACACTGTTTAAATGTTTTATTTATCTGATAACGATAAATAAAACAGAAAAACTTTTAAGTCTTTCTGTCAAATAGTTTAGATAATATTATTTGGTTAATGATATAATAGTATATTTAATTCCTGTATAGTTATTATTATTAATTTATACAGTATGACATATAATTTTGTAACTATAAATAATTTCATTTAAAAAGTACATATTATTTATAGATTCAAAATTATATGCATACACATAAATAATTTAATAAAATTTTTAGAATGATATAAATTTTTTTAGAATGATGTACCAGCTGCCAGAAGTATTCTATCATTAGCTTTTCAAGCTAATCCTAACAGTGAAGAAATTTGGTTAGCTGCAGTCAAGCTAGAAAGTGAAAATAATGAATACGAAAGAGCTAGACGACTTTTGGCTAAAGCTCGAGCTAGTGCTCCAACAGCAAGGGTATATATAACTTAAATCATATTTATAAATTTATATACAATTAATTAATTGCAAGATCTTCCAAATACAATATAAGACATAGCACCATAAGATAGTATAAAAATCCACTTTCTTACTTAATAGAAGAGCTGATGCTATTATAAGACTAATATTTAAATTTCTTGATGGAATTAAAACACTAAAGCTCATACTGTCTTATGCATCTTATAGTGTGGTTTAAGATAAAACAGATTATATTGATAATTAATTTTAATTATATTTTTAAAGGTTATGATGAAATCTGTGAAATTAGAATGGGCTTTGGGAGATCTGAATCAAGCAAAAAATTTACTCGAAGAAGGATTAAGACTTTATCCCGATTTTGCAAAACTTTGGATGATGAAAGGCCAAATATTAGAACAAGAAGGCAGAACTGACGAAGCTCGTGAAGCATATAATTTAGGAGTTAGTAATAAATCTTATTGTAATTGATTGCATAAATTCGTTTTAAAATTTTTTTTTTGTTGTTATTTCAGCTGAAAAAATGTCCAGCATCTATTCCAGTTTGGCTACTATTATCACAACTTGAAGAAAAAGGAGGAGCTCTCATCAAAGCAAGATCTGTCTTAGAAAAGGCAAGATTGCGTAATCCGAAATGTGCTGAATTATGGTTAGAAGCAGTGAGAGTAGAGCTTCGTAGTGGATTAAAAGATATTGCAATGACACTTGTAGCAAAAGGTATTTATGTAAGGCGTTGAAATTAAAATGGTTATTTGAAAATTTAATATCCATAACTTTCATACACATTTGCAATATTTACAAAGAATACTATAGTTTCATTATATGTATTTGCAAGAAACAGTTTAACTCCTACTGAATATATATATTTACAAGAATAATATATTTATTCTTTGCAGAAATTAATCATACAAACTGAACTTTGGTTGGAATAAAATTATCATAACAAACTGTGGAATAGAAACACATTTCTTGGTATACTGTATTAAAGAGAGTGTAATTAATATATTTATATGTATTAATTACTCTCCTTCTTTTCCTGTTTTTGATACTTTAAAATATCAGATTTATATACGTATATTTCTATAAATGTAAAATAAAAATAATATAGAAATTTTTTGACTTATGTAGTGGATCATTCAACAAACTGTTATATAAATCAGAACATACATATGTTGGAGCATATGTTGTACAATACTAATTTTTCAAAGATCTAACAATAAAAATAGTTATAATAAAGAATAATAGATAGATCAACCGGATGACTGTGTGGTAAAGCAATAGTTTACTACAGGATCCTGGTTCAATTCTGAATTCCACACCTCCAGTTTTGCAGAAGGAATCCTAACTTAATATAATCTAATAAGTACATAAAATACATGTGCATATAATAAATAGTAAAATTAGGAAAAATGCATGACAATAATTATTCAGCACACATTTTCTCATATATCTATATCTCTGTGTTACCTTTATCCATTTCACTCGGTAGATTTTTTTATAAGTTAGAAATCACTTCATAAATATGGATCCATATATGTTAAATCTACATAAGTCAAAGACTATCTGTAGTATATTAACCTAAATAAAATATATTTAAATAATAATAATAATTAAAATCAACTCCTTTTTTTGAACTTCTGAAAGAATCATCATATTATAAGATGAAGTTTTTAAATTTTGCTATTTTATCTGAATGGAAATAAGTTTCTGAGCATTCTATATAATTTTACAAAATTTTTTTGTGTTGGGTCATTAAATTTTTCACATACAACAATATGTAATTAATAACAACAATTTTATTACTATTTTCAACAAAATGTTACAAAACATATTGTATTTCCATGATGATAACACATATACCTTATTAAGTGCAGAATAAGATTTTAATTGCTTATTAAATGTTAAAATAATACATGTATAATAAATAATTAAAAACAAAAATATTTCTGATTTGGGAAAGAGCATCTTCAGTTTGCGATTATGCAGGTTAAGAACAAATCTATGTGCATTAATAAATCAAAATTAATCATGAGTACTAACAGATGTAATTTAATAGTAAGTGTTATGATATTTTGGAAATACATTAGTATAATGAGAAAGAAAAACAACTACACTGTGCAGATCAAGTTATCAATTATTTCTTTCACTGAAATTATAGTAACTGCACTACAGTATCTAAATTTTATATTTGCATAATAACTTTGTATCAAAATTTGCATTATCTATAAAAATAAATAAAAAATAACATTGTATTTTATATTATTCCTTTATATAACTTATTAATAGCATCTGTTTGATTATTCTTATACTGACGAAGGTCTGTAAGAGAGACCAAAAACATTTTACATGAATAAAAAACTGGTTCATGCTAATAATGCTTGTTCTTTGTATGATTTTGAATGAAATTTTTTTTTTCTTAATTTCTCTTTCTTATAAGAGATTAATATATATATATTACTAGTTTTTAATATCTCAAAATTACAAAATATATTGTTCATGCAAAACAAACTGGAAATTATTGTTGCTTTTCTTTGGACAAAAATATTTTATTTATGATAACTTTTCATTTATTTCAAATTATTTCATTATGTACATTACTTTCTCTTTATGCTATATATGTTGTTTAATTTGATTTTTGTTTTAATCAATATTATTTCAGCTATGCAAGAATGCCCAAATAGTGGAATTCTTTGGGCAGAAGCCATTTTTATGGAAGCACGTCCTCAGCGTAAGACAAAAAGTGTAGATGCTTTGAAACGTTGTGAACACGATCCTCATGTCCTCCTTGCTGTTTCTAAGTAAATAGTATTTTATTTTAATATAATAAATTAGATATTTATATATAATTAATATCCATTTAAGTTGTTGAGAAAAACAAAAAAAAAACTTGTTTGTTTGTATTATAATCGTGCATAAGTCAGTGATTTGTAATTTATTTTATATTTAGATTATTTTGGACTGAAAGAAAAATGAATAAAGCTAGAGAATGGTTTAATCGAACCGTTAAAATTGATCCGGATCTAGGAGACGCCTGGGCATATTATTATAAATTTGAAAGTCTTCATGGAACAGAAGTTCGTATACATTTTAAACTTTTATATAATGATATTACTTTAATTAATATTTTTCTGCTTTAATATATATCTTATCAGGACCAACAGGAAGATGTCAAAAAAAGGTGTATTAATGCCGAACCTCATCATGGAGAACATTGGTGTGCAATATCAAAAGATATTGCAAACTGGAGGAAAAAAACAGAAGAAATATTAGTAATGGCTGCAAATCATTTAACAATTCCCACTTAAAGTCTCTAAACATTTTATTTATGCATATATCAAGTAAAATAACAGAAATCATCTCATTAAATCTATATACATATTTTAATCTGCATAAAATTCATTGTCAATAAATGTAAATTGTTTTATAAAATTTGATATTTTTTTAATAATAATAATAATAATAATAATTTTCTTAAACAAACGTCACAAGATTACACATTCCACATGAAACAGGGTGGTCAATAATTAAGAAAAATAGGAAATATGCATGAATTTTGACCAGTGAGGAAAAAAAATCAAAAATTTTACATGGAGTTTTCCTTAGATTGGGAAAATTAAGAAATATGATGTTAGTTTACATCACGAATTTGAAATATAATAAATTTCAAGAAGGCAAGATGATTGCAATACTACAGTGTTTTCTTTATTTAAATTTTAAAACATCAGTGCATTTGCATATATTAATAATAACTGTTTTTATATTGCAAAAGACACACTACTGGCTATCGGATACCGCACATTGAAATATTCATTTAGTACAGATCTTAAAATGAACTTTTTTTTTTATTGAAGTATTTATATTCCAGATGTCATCCAAAGAAGACTCATCAATATATTTTATTTATTCTGTATTTAGGGGAAAGATAACCAATTGGCAGTAAAATGCTTTTGTCTTCAACCCATTTCTAGTTATAAACTGTTTCTTTTACAACAGGCATAGCAGACTATGGCTCAAGAGTCAAATATTGCAAGAAATTTTAATCTGGCCCAAGTGACTTCTAGCTTTCAGCGAAAGTCGCATGAGCCAGATTTGTTAAATGTGTGTTACACATTTAACAAACTGTAAGTAAATGATAATGAGAGCATTAAAAACTTTAAATTATAAATGAATATTAATGAAAGACATTGATGTACCAAGGAGGCAGAGGGGGCAGACTGCCCCAAGGTTCTGATCAGAGGGGCCTCCAAAGAACCTTAAGTTTTAAGTATATGTACTTATACAGTATATAGGAATATAAAAAAGGGACTTTGTATTCTAGGAGGATGATTATATATAAATGTGTATGTTTAAAAGTTTTATGTTAGAAGCACTGATATATTTGTGCTTGACATTTTGTATGATGATCATTCCAATTAGGGGACCCCAAGGAGACTTCTGCCCCCAGGCCTTGATAGCTGAAGGTCTGCCACTGATGAAAGAATTAGAGTTTTAAAAGTTATGAGAACGTTGAGAAATGCAACATTGATATTAGATAGTGATATTAGATAAGTTTTAAATTTTAAATGTGGATTGTATGATTTTTATTTAACTATGAGATGAATGTGAATGCATGTGGAATATTTTAAGGATCATATCCATCTAATTCCTCAAATAGCAAGGAAAGTTTAAATAATAAAAAACCTTAAGATGGTGAGGATTGAATCAAGTGCAATGTAGCTTAATTCCAAACAGAAGGTTTGATATGAGATTTTTTTATGAGTAAATAAGAAATACAATGAGATAAGAAGTTTATGGCATGTTTGTTGATTTAGAAAAAATGCCTAATAGAATAAATAGATCAGTTGTAGTGATATAAATAGTAGTTGGGAACATAAATGACTTTTTCTGTACAATATTGTTGAATGAATCACAAAAACTTTTAAAACCTTTCTACATAAGATAAAAATTCTGGATATAAATATTAAGGTATGTATATATTGTTATTTTGAAGTACTATATTAGTGAGTATTATTACTAACAGAAGGACCCTATCGACTGACTTGCCGATTTAGACGAAACTTTTCAGGATGATGGCAGGCAGTGGCGGATATACAGCTATCGAACCACGGGGCGTCCGGGACCGGTGCATCGCCGCTGTCTTCGAGCACCGCAGCGACTCCTTCCAGCGCCTCGTCGAGGCTGTCGAGTGCCGCCTCGCGCGTCGGACCTTGGCCTGCGGTGTTCGTTTCGGGATCGGATGCGACCCACCCCCCGTCCGCGGCGCGGCCCGCGGGAGCCCTCCATCCCCCCCTTTCGACCCGACTCACAAACCAGATCC
>WUQG02046108.1:0-10474 GCA_011317285.2 Androctonus mauritanicus
AGATGGCAGCCAGTGGATAGATTGGTTTACGTGTGCTCTTTCGCCAACCAGCAATTTTTTTACAGCTCTGGCCAATCTGACCAACTTTTATAATTAGAAGGTCACAAGCCATTTCATGTGGTGGAAAAATAAAGTAAATAAAAACAAGTATCCGGTGGATCCGACCACGTGATCCGACCGGTAGGGATGGTGACCTCATCCGCACAAACAATTCATTCCATACATAATTTTTGCATTTATAAATTCAATAAACCATGGCCCAATGAGCTAATAATCAGTGCAAAGGCGCCCGTTTATGAATAGGATTATCGGGCCTGTAAATAAGAGGCCGTTATAGTAATTAGAGTGGGCCTAAAGGTTAGATTTCAGATTTATGAGTACATAGCAGGTTTATGCGGCTTATTCCATCTGTTTCGTCTACTATTCCAGACGGATCTGGAGCAACACAACACGTCTGGACTGACGCGTCTGTTTACCGTCAATACAATATATTTCCAGCCTAGTCCATTCGTAATTTAAGTTTTTAATTCCGTGTTTTTCCGGTCCATAATCATATTTAATGCTTTTTGGACGGAGGATCTTCTACATTTTAAGCAGCTTACGTCTGTCTAGCATTTCAGCAGAGTTGTGGACGTAAGAAATCCGACTAATCTTCTAACTCGCTTTGACTTTTGCTATACTAATCTCACGAAAAGGAGATTACCCGAGACTCTAAGCTAATTAGTATTTGCTGTGCGATATTCCCGAATAAGATCGATGCGCAGCTCTGATCCACTCTCCATCAATTAGGCGCATTTTACACGATTCATAACTTCCGTTTTTTGCCTCTAATCTTTAATTTAAAATTACAAAATCAGCGAAGTAATTGTGAATTTCCCAATAAAAACCTAATCCAGATTGTCTCTTCCCCCTTCCTTCGATCTTTTTTTATTTTTTATTTTTTTAATTTTTTTTTTTTTTGTTGCGCAGAAAGTTGATAGTTTTTCCTCCGTCTGCTTTTTTTTATTGCTGACAAATATTTCCTCGTACGTCTGGAATAACAATGCGACCCAATTGTGTCCTCGATTCTAACCAGAGAAAACCGGTAAAGTTTTTGTAAACATTTCTTTTAATAACATTTCCACCTTTCCTGGAAAAAAGGGCCTTTTTATTCTCGTCTACGCCACGGCATAACAGATTTCAGTTCGGCACTGCAGCTGCCATCTATGTAGACCATCTGGACTGATTTAAAATAGATTAGGCCTGACAAATAACATAATCTGTTTAATTTTAATTTTGTTTCAGGCCTCTTTTGCTTTTTCACGCGTCCTCAGGTGAGAAAGTAGGCTGATAGCATCTCCATTAATATATATCAATGGGGTATTGTGCCCTCTTTTTAATTATTTCTTTCTTCGCTAATCGTTATTTGTTCTGGATGGGTGAAGTGCGTGAGGCCTGATTCACTTCTTATAGATGCTATTATACCTACTGTCAAAACGAGCGAAACTGGAGAGCGGAGAATATTTTTTAACTTTTTTTATTTTTTTGTTTTCTTCAGCATCTGCTTTAAAAAGTGCGAATTGCAAATTTTAAATATCCCATTCGATTATTATAAATAAACATTGTGAATGCTTGAGTAAAAATAGCCAGTTTAAAGTTTGTTATTTAAATAAACGCTGAAATTTTTCCAGTTGTTTTTTTTTTCCGGGCAGGGAATCGGATCTTTGTTTTCAAATGGAATGACATTCGGTTTAGAATGGAGAAAATTTTTTTAAGTCTAGCGATTACATAAGAGCTCCTACTTCATAAACCAAATCTAGATATATGCGTGCTTCAGCATTAAAAAAAAACAAAAAAAAATTTAAAATTCCAAATGAAGCAAGAATTATAATGATGTGCAAACTTCGTTTAAAATGCATATAATGTTTCGTAATTATTATTAATTTTTAATAGATATTTTAACAATATAAATAGGCCATTCATTAATGCAAAATATAGGTCTCATCTAAATTGTACGTATTTTGTTGTTCTATACAGATTGCAAAATAATTTTTTTCACGCAGTTTTAGCCGGAAGATTCGAATGGGGGAAGCTAAATATATATATATAGCCTATATAAGCTTTTCCATTTCTAAACAAAATACAGCTTACTTTTTTTTTGTCATCTCTTAGTTTCCGTAAAAGCATTTTCATCCCAAACCTAAAGTTGGTGGGAAGTGTTAACCTCATTAGTGCAATTGCGGCTCTTTTTCTTTCCGCTCTTCTGTTCCCAGAATTTAAACTATTCTAATATAAACTTATAGAAATGAATGGAAAAAGCACTCCGGAGAAATTAAATTAATTCCGACCATATCAAGTTGCACCGGCATTTTTCATGGAGTTGCAAAGGTGTTTACTGCCTGATGTTCATTATTCATGTCATGATTGTCAGAGGAAGATCTCTCTAAAAGCGCTCATTCCATTAATCAGAATATCTCTGATGTCATATCTGTAAGCGGTTGAATGACAAATTGTCATTCTCGGATATGTTGTTACAGTTTTTGATCTCCAATTGATTTTTTCTTTTACCGCCGTTTTATTTACTGTACAAGCATTCGATTATCTTCCGAACTCTCTATGTTTCTCCCACTCTTCTATTTTAACCATTCGTCAATTCGGCAATTAAATATTGTTTTTATTTATTGGAAGGAAAGAATGTTCTTCTCCTTTGATTTGTCGCATTCCTTTCTCCGAATAGGAATTTCGTAATTCTTTGCAGTGCTTGTTGTCTCTAACTGATTTCGTTTTAAAGAATTTACATATTTTACTTCTCCTATACTCGGCATCAACCACATTTCGCTGCTCTTCCGCGATAAAGGATTCGACTGGTCCCTGATAGAGATTAGACTCTTTTGTTCCCGAAAAAATGGAGGATGTCATCATCGGGATGTAGTGACCAGACACCGGAATAACTGGCCCACTCTAGTGACGTCACTACAAAGAGCATACAGGGTGATTGGGAGGATCCAGAACCCCTAAGAGCCTGTTTTACGACCGTCGGGTTGCGATGTAATGCTAAGAAGCGTCTTGAAAGGGGTTCGAGAATGTAGTTATGCCATTGAACCATCTTGTTCGCATTTTCTTTCTCTTATTTCGATGTTTAGTAGTTGAGATCTCAAACAAATCTCGAATTATTATTAATTTCTCTTCTTCTGCAGTTTTTGTTGTTGACGCGTTTCCTTCAAACATTTTTGTTTAATCAAGGCAAAAGTTCTTTTCATTTCCTAAATTTTACCGATAAGTCTAATTAGTTTTACTCCAAATAATTAAAATTATTCCGAGCAATCTTTGTTGTTTACACAACAGACCTACATCTTTCCGAAATCAAATTAGTTGAAGACAAAAATGAAAATTTTCTTTCTCCTAATTTGGCAATAATTACAAAATGATATCTTACAAAACTTTTTCTTTTTTATTTTTATTTTTGCATTTACTAACGATGAAAGTCAAGACGAATTCTAGAAATTCGAGACATTTTTTCCCCCTCCAGGTTTTAAAGTAATTAAAGATGTGCAAGATTTAGTCAGTTAATAAACTACGACGAATGGTTATATAAAGTTTCTTAACAAATTTGGCAAATTAATAGGAATAGAAGGAAGAAACGTTTTGCTAATTTAATTACCGTGTTCATCAAATATTAAACCGGTAAATAATAATTAATACGAAATAATTCTTGCTTTCAGAAGCCGAAAATTTTGGGATTCATCTTAAGGAATGTAAAACAAATATAACTGTTTAAGGCTCATTCGCATTGTTGTGATTGACTTAATAGCGTTAAACCCTTGCGGCATTATGCCGTTGAGGAAGTGTTTGTTCCAGTTTCTTCCATCTGGCATTAGATGACCGTAACATTTTTTTTTCTTCATTTTGTTTCCTTCATTATCCTAGAAAACAAATAAAGACATTCGAATAAAAATTAATAAAATAAAAACACCCGTTATTAATTAATGCTGCGTATGTTTTTGAGATTTGGTTTTACTTACGTTTAGAATATTAATTAAACAAGTTCATCTAAATAAATACCGTAGTTATGTACTGTTAAACGACTTTTTACATGTCTGATATTTTTGATGATAAATTATTCCAGCTGCATTTATTAAAAATATGTTTGAATTAATTAATAATTTACAGTTGTAATTGGTATCAGAACATTGCATTTGGTTATTTTCGTGTGATATTCTTAAACATTAACATTATCCCAAATTTCTTTGATTTTTGCAGCGTTAAAAGTAGTTAGTTTGCTACAAGAAAGCATTTCGGTGCAACAGAGAAAAATGCGCCTTTAGAATTAGAACCCTGCTAGTCTTTTTGAAAATTGTCACAAGAGAGCACCCAATGCATTTTAACCGATCAGGTAGGAAAATGTTGCCAGGAAATATTTCATAAATTGTGTGGGCAGCGAAGTATTTGCTGCACGAATGAGTTCGGCTGGTGGCGAAAGAATAAAAAACCGATTACTCGACTGGTTTGCTTCTTTAGTCTGAAATTTGCCTTTCATCAATTAATACTTTGTGACAAATGTCCATTTTTGTGGATAATTGGAAGTTTTAAGTACAGGGCATTAACCATTGTCCCCATTAGGGGTCGAGCCCGCTAATACCGTCCCGTTCACTTGGCAAATCCTTTCATTTTTATCCGAATATGAAGAAACGCCTTAATCAGGACGCTACAAATTTCGTAACATGTGCAGAAATTCCGTCATGCACAAATTGGAAATCTCTCATTTGGAAGAATTTGGCTAATGAGTAAGACCAGATGAATAATCTGCATAATTAATTTAATGATACGACATTAGGAGATTTTTGTGAGGGAAAAGTTTTCGAGCGAAAAGGATAAGAAAGAAATTATATTTGCAGAGAACACACACTGTTGTGGGTTGACAAACACGATATATAATTACAAGATATTTTATGCATGAAAGGCAAAAATTCTGTAATAACGTCAATTAAATCAAAATCGAATTTAAAAAACTCGCTACTATGATTGACTCTTTCTTTCCTTCTTCTAGGTCCTGGGAGCAGCGGAGATGAAACCCGTTCCGGTGGTATGGATACCTCCCAGATGCATTCTATGTACGGGAATAGGACAGGGGGCAATAGCACCAGTCCACCCGTATCCACCTCCAATTCGGCTTTGCTGGTTGTACCCCAGCCAATCAATGCGGCCAGCAAACCACCCAGTTTAACTGCGACCAACTGCACCGGCCGAAAGTACCAGTGTAAAATGTGCCCCCAGGTAAGTTTTTTCTAATTACAATTTTTCTATTATTTTATATTTAATTTAATCTTAGAAAAATGACAGAAATTTGAATTAATAATGAACAATACATGTTTTTAAAAGTATTACATCCGTCTTATAATGCCCCATATTAACAGACATTTAAAGCATTATTTTATTTGACCAACAGCACAGACATCCCTTTGCATAAATAATAGAAGGCGAATCGTCCTGCTAGCGCTTTTGGAGACAGTTTAAACAGTTTTCATCGAATCGCGATAGGCGATTTCGTAAGCAAAATCAATACAGTGATGGTTAGATCATATTTTGAATCGCTTTCAATTGCCGTAATGCATTCATTCTCTAGTTAAAAAAAGGCGCGGCCCTGTTTTTTTTTCTTTTTTTTAGAACGGGCTGCTGGTTACTATTAAACAAGGTTATTCTTTCAAGTGAGTAATCGTATTACACCAGAGGGGAAAGTAAGACAGCTGTAGACTCGGTGATGAATGGTGGGGCGCGGAACGGACACAAACCACACACCATGTGTCACTAGGTCTGCAATATACTGTTATGAATCTGTGGGAAATAATTTTTAACCCCTTGGCCGTCGGGAGAAGGCAAAACGCAGCTGCCTATTGGCGACTTAAGGTGGCCAAAAACAAGATTGAGAACGGAAGGAAACACTTGTGATTGACTCTCCCAGTTAACATTCTTTCCTCCCCCTCGGCAGATGTTTTCCAGAAGTTTGCCTTTGTATCTAACTCGAAATAGCGTTAAATCGATTATGCTTAGTCCATACGGAGTTTATACATTTGTCATTATAGGAAAAGAATTTTAAAAAGAAAACTCCATCTGTTCGTTTTGTAAAATTGTAAAATTTGGGAAAAGATAAGGCGCCGTAGACTTAATTATATACAGTAATGAGTGTATTATCTTTCATTACCATCTATTGTTTCGATTGGTGGCCGGATAATTAAAGTCAATACAATAGTGATTGATGACGTGCAGTTGAGATATTTCGACTTTTTCTTTGGTTTCCGGATCTTTTAAACTATATAGTGCATTTTACTTATCGCATTTCGTTTGGAAAAGTATCGCTTTACTCTATAGGGACGCTAGGAATTAATACCTACCAATTTCCCTATTTACATTTAATCCTTCGAATTAAAGATTTTTCCTGGCCGTCTGAAATGAACCTAGTCCCTAGAGTCCCTTTATCCCAACAAGATGGTCGAATCCTATGACTTCCGGGAGATAGCAGCCCCCAGTGACCCGTTTCTAGTTCAGTTCTTAAATTTGGTGGTGGTCCAACCAGTGTCGATCTATTTTAATCGGCTTACAAAGTGGGGAAAAATAAAAATTCTCCCCGTTATACAGAGGAGGAAGGCAAATGCTACTTTTTTTCCGCTTTGGTCGCTAATTGCGCACCGATGGTAATTTCGTCTTGGCCAAATATGGAGAGAGATTGATAGAAACGACTGAAAAAAAATAGTGACGCAAAAAATCTCCGATCGTTTCCGCTTTTAGCCATACACAACTGCTTACGTCTTCTCGTTCTGGCTGGCGGTTGTCTTGGCAACGCCCTTGAATTGTTCAAGGATTTTTTTCTCCCCCCTGCAGAGGAGGACCCACTTCTGATCGGCGGTTGTCATGACGACTGTTGGCCAGAACAAATTATTTATCTTGCGTCACCACGTACCCGGATGGTAGTGCATTCCCCTCTTCCCGGTCAATCGATATTTTGTACCGATGTACACGTACACCAGGGTATACCTGTACGACTTTTTAACATGGATGCCACCATTTGTTCGTGTTGCCATCTAGTGAGGGTAGATGCAACCCATCGACCCTAATGCGAATTAACACTAGGCAAATGGCCAGTAAGTTTAACATCCGTTCCATCTAGTAGACAGCAAAAATGACATTAGTTAGGAATTTCTGTTATTGTCAAACTCAAAATTTTTTATCAGCGTCTAATGTTTATGCAATTCCACCCTTGAGCTAAGGTTTATTTCGGTGTTAATATGACATGCTAGAAATGTCCAGCAGTTAGTATGGCTAACGACAAATCTGCAGGCAGGATGTCTGGTTAGCGGTGCAGAACACACAACCATAATGGCGTGCCTGTTACTTAAATAATTCCATCTTAGTGTCGCCTGTTCGGGATGGCCGCCGACATCGTTCGTGTACTCAAATAATGCGATTTTGCGCAAGATCCCGTTTGTCATTTGCTGGAGTAGAAAGATCGGTCACCGATTAGAAACGATATCTATATTAAGACGGAATGTGTTATTGATTTTAATTTTTTTTTTATTTTTGATGAATTTTTGATGTTTTTTTTTCTATTGTTGTTTTGAAGTTTTTAATTTTAATTTGTTGATTGACGGATTGGTGGGATGTTGTGTGCTATGGTGAATATTACTAACTCTAGTCGTTTCTGACACAGAGTGTAGCCACTACATCCAGCCAATCCTGCCGGCCACACCATGCCCGTGATGCACAAGAGTCCGGAGTGTTTAGCTGCATCTAAATAAGCCTTGGTTACCCTGGCTTGGCAAATTTTGACCGTTTCGGTACTTGGCAAATTTCGTTTCTAAAATAAAAAAAATTGTTGGCCTTAAATGGTGTGGTAGGCCATTTTCGAAAAAGTTCAAAACAAAAATTATACGTGTTACCTACAGAGAGGTCTTACTCACCTTTCCCTCTCCCTTTACAGATCTTTGGCTCCAAGGCAGACTTGCAGCTACACACTCAGATTCATATGCGTGAGGCCAAACCATACAAGTGTTCCCAATGCTCCAAGGCATTTGCCAATTCTTCGTATCTGTCGCAACACACACGTATTCATCTGGGCATCAAACCATACCGTTGTGAGATCTGCCAAAGAAGGTTCACCCAACTGTCTCACCTGCAACAACACATCCGGACACACACAGGTGACAAACCATATAAATGTCGACATCCGGAATGCAACAAGGCTTTCTCTCAACTGTCCAACTTGCAGTCTCATTCCCGGTGCCACCAGACCGACAAGCCCTACAAGTGTAACAGTTGTTACAAGTGCTTTGCTGACGAAGCTAGTTTGCTGGAACACATCCCGAAGCACAAAGAGTCCAAGCATCTCAAGACTCACATATGTCAGTTTTGCGGAAAATCTTACACCCAGGAAACGTACCTGGCTAAACATATGCAGAAGCACGCCGATCGTTTGGAGAAGCGAGGTCTTCAACCTTCGCATCCCACGTTGCCACCAGTCTCGGCCACGCCCGTCAAAGCACCGACATCCGAAAATTACTGGGCTAAACCGTCTGCCAACAGCAATCTGGGTGTCAACGAGACTACATCTGCTCCACATCCCCATCAACACGTTTCGGATGCTTGCTTGCATTCCAGCCTAAGCGAGCCCAGGCTTCACCTGACGTCACGTGATCTGGACCATCGTCAGTTGCTAGGAAACACGAACGGACGTGATCATAGCGATCTGAGTCATCTGGCTGGCAGTCAGATGGCCTACGATGGCTCCAATCTTAGTAGCCCCACCAGCAAGACGACGTCTGCCTTTACACCCATCCAAACGGGGATAATGTCCATATCTTCTGGATCCCAGCTCTCCATGGCTGGTTCGTCTCGTGCCTATTTCCCTTACGAACCAATCAACATCCCCAAGAATCCAACCCCGATGGTGTCCATGGAATCCAAGCCATCGCACAGTAGTTTCCCCAATCAGTTAATATCTTTGCATCAGATCAGGAATTATGCCTCAATGCCCAGTGTTTCGGGAGGAGAACATCCCATAACTGTAAAGGACAAGAGTCAGCAATAGAGGAGGTGATAACCAGTTTCAAGGAAAGTGCTGTGTAAAAAAAGAAACTAACTGTGGTATACACCGAAGAGTGCAATAAATGTGATGAATGCTGTCCGGTTAGCGAGGCAGCATTGATGTAGGTTGCCTGATGGTATTTTTTCTTTTAAAAAAAGAAAATAAAAGACAAATGTGGCACTTGGCTCGTTAGAGCATCTTCTTCGTATTGTGATTCGCAGATTTCAAACGGAAGCTCAAAATAAAAGCCAAAGTTAAAACAAGACTGTTGAGGACTGGTTGTTCGCACGATGGTGTAAAAATCGGTCATCTGTCATGCCTAATATCGCTGTTTCATTCAAATGGCATAAAAATAAGTTGCTTTAGCAACATTCTGTGATGTGAGAACCCCGGACTTTGCTACGAGGGTTCCAGGAATTGAGCAATAGAGCATGACACTACCTGGTGCCTTCGTCTCGAAATATGTCAGCACAAACTTTGTTAATCGTTTCATCAATCGGCAGACATATCTAGTACGCATGAGGCATTCAGGCATTTCATCACTACAAATGATATAATCTCAAATTAGTTTTTCGGCCAGAAAAAAGTCATTTTTCTGTGGTGCTAAAGTACAACAGACACCATTAGTTTAGTAGTACAGATGTAGGTACAGGTAGTGAAGTTTTAGCCCTACACACTACCCTGATGACGTACAATGGGGCATTGCTCATTCTATCGGACCAGTACAACGTGTGAATTTAGATGTCTTAGCACACATTATACCAATAAATTGCTCACATAAATCCCTGGTTACAATTAGTTGTGACCAATACCAGCCAAAGTATCCGTATGTTTAGTGTTCACCACCCGGGTTTTTGTGAACGGATGATACTCTATACTGCCTTCCTAGGTTACATGTTCGCGTATTGTGTGTATGTTAGGTTTGTAAATTAGTTAATCCCTGTGCTCTACAGTGAGCGTGTTGTTGTCCACAGTCTTTGGGACTACACCGCTAGCGACCCTGCACCTTTTGGCTTGGATAGCGATTGCTCAAAATTAACCCCATCAACGCTTTTTAGATCTAAAGTATAGAGACCGTACGAGAATGGAGTACCTGGTCATTTCTGTCTCCCTTATATCTATAAATAATGAAAAAGTGAATATTTGTGTATTGTGATCCGAATCGAGAATAACAGGGTATAATAGCTGCTGTCCTAGAGTCCACGAGGCTTTTAAACAATTGGTTCTATTTTAACATTCCCACTGAGTTGGCGAACGTGTGTAGCTAGTTGGAGAGAAAGAAAGATGGGAAAGCCTCAGGTTTCCATACCGTAGAAGAAGACATTCCGTACAAGAGCAGTAGAGACTGCGGCGCGGACAAAAATATCATAAACTGTGGACAACGACATGTCAAGCATGGAATGCAATAAACGGGATGTC